>CAJPEV010000176.1:35745-126786 GCA_905338385.1 Darwinula stevensoni | reverse complement strand
CCGCTTCCACGTCCTCATGCTTGGCTGTCTTCATCTTCTTGCAACTTGCTGTAAATAGGCGCTTCTCATGTGCACTCAAAACCCTATCTTTGCTGCGTATAATGGTAGAGAGTGTAGAGGGAGGAATCCCGAAATTCTCTGCGATGTCTTTCTTCTTCAGCTGGCCTTCTTCGACAGTCCGAATCAAGTGCACCTTCTCTTCGAGCGTCAGAGTCTTCAATTTCCTCTTGAGTGAACTCATTCCACACAAATGCCGTAAAGGAAGTAGAATATGACTAGAATGGCTCGGAGTGAGAGCAATAAATAGACAGAGCGAATGTTGGAGGTTGCTTTTTTATAGCCGAAGCTTTTCGGTTTTAATCCTCAGGTTTAATCCTCTCCACAGGCGTCTGCGTGGGAGGAAGGGGAAGCAGAAAAAAAAACAAAAGAAACAAAAGAACATCCTCCCGAACGGGTTTCTTGTCATTCATCCTATTCAAAAATCGAAAAGTCCCACGAGAAGAATTTTTCCCCCCTTCGCACCCTGAATTCGAGTTAACCGTGAGAAAATCGTTATCGGGAGTGAAAATGTCATTCGAGATATCCGGAAATTCGAGATAAGCGAATTCGAGTTAAACGGAGCATTTAACATGGTGTCCTACGGGGTTCCGCCGGGACCAAGCATTCAAGTTCGAGATAAGCGGAATTTTGACTTATCAGGATTCGAGTTAACGAGTTTTCACTGTATTTTGTAAACAAGGACCCTTCCACTCAGAGTAGGTCTACTAGATAAGATTATTTTCTTGTGGAAATGCACTGAAATGCACTATCACCATTGAAAATATATTTTCAATAGTGTTTCAATTGATGGAAATCATGATTCAGGGCTTCTTAATTGATCCAGAATGGAAGGTTGTATTTTTTCCCTATAGGTCTGGCAGCAATCCACATGATCAAAGAAGAATGGGTGGAGGCTGCAGAGAAGTACCGAGAAGTTCTGCGTTCAGCTGATGAGCACAAGGACCAAATCAAAACAGACTCCTTACAGGTCTTGTCACATATACAGGGTGTCCATAAAATGGCTGTCTGTTGGTAACTTTTCTATTATTGAATCTACAGTAACAATAATTACTGCATGTGTAGGTTGACAAGAAACATGAGTATGATGTCACATGTTTCTTCCTTCCACTTGGTATGACTGATTTTATTTCTCTGACTCTTGATCACTTCAAATTTAATCAATTAAAAAAGTTGTTCAATAATGGTGACTTTATGAACAACCCTGATTTTTTTGTTTTTATCAAACAGCAAGATTGCAATTATATGGTTGTTACATATTTTCATACAGAAACTTCATGCCCTTCATAACCTGAGTGAGCTGCTTGAGGCTGGTCATGCTGACATTCCACCAACTCTCAGGGATTCAGAGCTCCGGACTCAGGCCAAAGAGATTCGGGACAAGTACCTGGAGAAATATGCCGCAGAGGTAAGGACCAATTTATTATTTTTACTTCAGCAGAGATAAACTCTGAGAAATTAGATTCTTCCTATGGCCCATTTCTTATGAGCCCTGCACACTTAACCTTTATTAGATAAATGTCCTGAATAGCAAAGGTAAGTGCTATGGGATGAACAAGCAATGTCATATATACAGTTCACAGCAATGTGAATATTGGCTAAATTGCATTAAAAAAGAATGGAATCCTGACTTCTACTTAGACTCCTGTTATTATCTCTTGATTAATTCATTCAGGAACAGCACTCAATTGAGGAAGTCATTATATAGGTCACTGAAGGATAAATTCTGCCTTTTAAGTGTTTTATGTGCTTTTAACACATGTCATTTTCTCCCCTTCCCCCAAGAATGACACCCACACAGGCACTCACTTCCTCTTTTCTCACATTCTTTTCTGTCTTCATGGCTGTGAGTAGCTCCACCCAATGTCATTGATGCATGCAGTGGGAAGTGTTTCAAACCTATGAAGTGAAATTATGAGTTTTTGAACAAAATTGAGGTTGAATGAGTGGTCAAGTTGAGTAACTTGTTGCTTTTTTTCACATGATTTCACAGATTTTTGACAATTATTTCCTGTTGTTACCTAATTGTCAATGAACAGCATCTCTTCACTTTTTTAATAGAGCTTTTGCAGGACATCTTTGCATTGATATCACTATTGATAGTTCGAGGCATCAATGATCTCAGCCATCACAATGTTTCCTGCCATCCTCACTCAGCACCCCCAATCATTCAAACCCCCCTGATCATGATGAGAGAAAAGGTTAGACACCTCCCCTGCTCAGTAATAGCAGCAAGAAGTGACAGATGCTGATTCTCCTGCTCTCTCCTCCCCCCACCTCCTCAGTGTTCAGGGGCAATACATAATTTCCCCAATTCATCAATGCATTGATGTGTTCAGCACAGCCATTGTGACAACCTTATGTCTCATTCAATTAGTTATTTTTCAATATTTACAAACAGTTGTTTGAATTCATATTGTACCTCAAGCTGTAGAAATGAATTATACCATAATATTTTTGTCATATTTGAGAAACTCAATTCCAGTCCCTCTTGTCAAAAATGGCAGGTGCAAGCAAGCCACGAGTCCCTGCACCCAATCCAGGCAGCAATTCGGGAATGTGAGGATGAGATGAAGGGCCATTGGGAATGGTGGGCTGATCTTCTGGGTATTTGTAAGGCTGCTGGTGATGAAGAACGCCTCCTAGCTTCCATCAAGGATGAACTCTTCTCTGACAAAAATTCTTCCACAGGATTCCTTCGCAAGTGAGCACTCTATTTCTATTGATTATTGTCCATGGGTTTCAAATAAATTTGTTAGAAATAGGAAGCTTTTTAAAAATATTTCCTGAAGCTTATATGAAGAATTGTTAAAATTTTATAGTAACAACTTTGAACTGGCCTTGGAAGCTTTCCATGGATATGGTTTCCTTGCTGCATTATCTGTCAGCTAGCATGGTGTAAGTTTCCAGTATGATAGCAAGAAAGCTTGTACTTGGAGGATGCTGCCAAATGTCAATGTTTGGTGGGAGGGGTACATGTACTGTCCTTTCCAAGGAAGGTTACTCATATTCTGTAATCTTCTGTAATCATGGACTAGTGCAGGGACAAAGATTATGTTGTCTCCAAGAAGAGAATCCACAACATTATTCACAATGTTGGAGTTGGAAATCAGTCATTTGCACTTTGGAAGGTCTCTGGAAAGTGTGCAAGGAAGAGTGGGAGCATGTTGATTTCACGGTTCTTCAGAAGAGCTTGCTCTCTTGGGAAGCTTTACCAGATAGAGCATAATTAGGAATAAGGAGCCTCTATGGAATGCAAATATCCTACACATTTGTTTCCATATAGTGCAAACAACCATGCAAGCTGATTGTTTTGTGCTTGCAAGCCTTTCCCATTCTATAGCCTATTAGCCCTCTTGCTTTTTCAGCTACTAATTTGTGCTAGGGACTTCATGGTACATGCTTCTTACACTTGACAGATGCTGTGATTTTCTGAGTTTCAGTGGAGCCCCTGCTACTAAGATTTTTATTTTGCATTAATATTCAATCTAATTTTGAGTAAAAAAAACTGAAAGCTACATTTTGACTACAAGGTGTTAAGAAAGTTGTGTCCCATCACAATATGCCTATAACCTCAGTAAAAAACAATAATCAGGAAAAAATTTGTATTTGTATTTGTAAAAATTTGTAGGTTCAACAGGTGGCGCTCCAGCAGTCAATTCCCGAAACTTTTGGATCACACCTCGTATTACCTCAGTAAAAAACAAAAGTCAGGAAATTTTTAAAATATACAATAACAAGAACAGTTATCTGATTTAGAATCATTTAATAGTTTTCAATATGGCCACCCTTGGCAAGGATGACAAGGTTCAGACGAACCATGAAAGCATCGACTGGTTTTCGCAAGACTTCCTGTGGAATTCGCTTCCATCTCAGTTCAGGGATAGCTTGAGAGAATCCAAAGAACAGTGTTTTGTAGCACACACTTTGCTCTCCCAGATGGACCAATTTGAAAAATCTAAGGGGTTGACATCAGAAGAGTAAGGGGACCATTGTGAAGTCGAAATGAAGTCGGAGACATTTGTCTGCAGCCACTCCTAGGTCTTCCATGCTTGTGAGCTGGCGCTGAGTCCTGCTGGAAGACCCAGCTGCCTCCATTGAAATGATTCATGGCCCACAGAATCAGACAGTCTTCCAGGATGCTTTTCCTGTATACTTCAGTGTTGACCTTCATCATCTCAGGCACAAAAATGAGCAGAGTGCATCCAGAAGCAGTAACTATCCTGGAACTGAGAATGGGAGTGAATTCCACAGGAAGTCTTGCAAGAATCAGTCAATGCTTTCATGGGTTGTCTTGTCAACCTTGTCATCCCTGCCAAGGGTGACCATATTGAAAACTATTAAGTGATTCTAAATCAGATAACTGTTCTTGTTATTGTATATTTTAAAAATTTCCTGATTTTAATTTTTTACTGAGGTAATACGAGGTGCGATCCAAAAGTTTCGGGAATTGACCGCTAGAGCACCACCTGTTGAACCTAGCATTAAAACGTCATGTAGGGGTAGTGGTGAGTCTGTTATGTTTCAAATGATATGACCTTGACCGATGTAGGACCTTTCAGTTGGCTCCCAGAGCAGTTTAAGTGATGTCGTGTGTAAGTGTATCCACGATGAGCCTTCACGAGCAAAGAGTTTGTGTGAAATTTTGCATTAAATTGGGCAAAAAACTGTCAGAAACTGTCAAATGCTGATGCAAGCTTATGGCGAGGATGGAATGAGCAAAACAAGAGTTTACGAATGGTATAAAAAATTTAAGGACGGGTTGGAAAGCACTGAAGATGCAGAACGTTCGGGTTGTCCTTCAACAGCAAGAACAGATGAATGCATTGGCCTCATCAGTGACCTCTTTCAGTCGGATAGGTGAATGACCATCCTTGATGTTGTAAACCTTACTAACCTCTCATATGGCAGCTGCCAAAGGATTCTGACAGAGGATTTGAACATGTGGCGCATTTCTGCAAAGTTTGTCCCATGTCTTTTGAGTGAGGAGCAAAAGCAGAACCAAATCTATGCCTGCCAGGAATGGATTGGACAATTCGAAATTGACAGGGACTTTTTATCAAAGGTCATCACAGGCGATGAATCTTGGGTTTATGGGTACAATCCTGAGATGAAACAACAATCTGTGAATCAAGTGTTCTATCAAGATGTTTTAAGACTGTTACGAGAGGACGTGCGAAGAAAGAGACCACAGAAATGGAGCAGCTGTGAATGGTTCCTTCACTACGATAACGCCCCCTCTCACACCGCCTTGTCCGTGTGCATGTTTCTCACAAAAAATCAGATGGTGACACTCATGCATCATCCCTACTCACCCGATTTAGCACCTTCCGACTTTTTTTGGTTTCAAAAAATGAAAACCAAATTGAAAGGGCATCATTTTAACAGCGTAGAAGAGATTCAACAGGGAACACTGGCGGTACTGAGCAATATCCCTCAATTGGAGTTTCAGTGTTGTTTTGAAACACAGAAGGACCAGTGGATTCACTGTATCAATTGCAGAGGGGACTGCTTTTGAAGGAGATCATGCATGATATTTTTTATTTTATCTTTTGTATTGTTTATCAATAAATTCCCTAAACTTTTGGATCGCACCTTGCAGGCATATTACAATGGGACACAACTTTCTTAACACCCTGTATTTCAGTGATGAGTCAGATATGGTCTATTTTTTATTGAGGATTGTATTCTCAGCATTCGTCAGTTGTCGGGACTGGGTTACACACTGGTGGGCCACCTGGATGAATTGTCAAATATTAGGCGGGAGGTCATGCAGAGGTTTGACCGCCTCCTTGTTGAGGACACCAGAGACATGGTGAATGAAGCTGTCTCCTGTCATCTGCGTAACCAGCAGGTCCGCAGCAAGAAACGCAAGACTAGGTGGGCTCCTATCAATCTCTTTGTCGTTTGCAGTTCAACTTTCAATAAATGTTTTTTCATTCATTCTCCGAAGGTACTGCATGTTTTTATGAATGAAAGTACCAGATGTCTGTATCAATATTCTTGCAAATACATCCAAGCTTTAACATCAG
Organism: Darwinula stevensoni; assembly: GCA_905338385.1. Taxonomy (NCBI): domain Eukaryota; kingdom Metazoa; phylum Arthropoda; class Ostracoda; order Podocopida; family Darwinulidae; genus Darwinula; species Darwinula stevensoni. The sequence goes on along the minus strand of CAJPEV010000176.1, from coordinate 120,697 downwards.
ACCTAGCTGTCTTAAATTTTTGTACTTGATTTTCCTTTCAATTTTGCTTTATTTTCTTGTGTGATTTTTATGTATCCATTTTTAGCAATTCAGGGAAGAAAAATTGACACTGCTATGATGGTATTCCCACAGCTGTCACCTGTGTATGTACCATGATCTCCTGGAGGACTATGAGCTGCAACTGTTCAGTGTAGGTACCTACACAGGTCATGAGACCATTGAGGCTGAGGGCAGCAAGGAGGGCATCACTGTTTATGGGGACCTCCGGCGTGGCAACTGGGAAGGCTCTGAAACTGAAAAAACCCTTCGAAGTAAAGTATCTCAGTTGTCCATTCATTTCTCAGCAATTTCTGCTTTTTGAATTTAAGGTATTTTATAATTATTTTTTCAAAATCTTTTCCTGCTGTAAGATCTATATCACTAAACATTTTCGTTTCTTTCCTGTGACAGATACATGTGAGGAATTGTTTTTTGTATATTGCAGCCATTCTGAATTTCTCTCGACATCGTGGACCCTCTGTGGACCTAGTTCAGTATGGAAATATGCACTTGCGTCTTTTTGAGAACCTTCGCAAGGAGTTCAAGGTATGGAAAAGGCAGTTGATTTCATCTGTTCTACAGCATGTCCATAAAGTTACAATGTGCTGCAGACTTTTTTAAAGTATAGGTTGATGTGGAGTATACCTTTTTTTTCATACTATAGTGAGCATTTCTGCACTTTATCTCATCTGCTTAACTAGCTGTTGAATTGATGGCCTGACCTTACTTGCTCTTGGCTCACCTAATCATCGTTTCAATGGTCTTGTCGAATTGCCTATTCGTATAATTTATTTCCAACATGACTGCACTTTGTTGACAGTTGTGGGCAATTATTTGTACGTGTTGCTAGTGAATTTTCATCAAATTAAATATTATATTATTGATAACTTACACAAAGATAATTGGTAAGCAGATGGGTTAATATGCAATTATTTCATTCACATCAGATTTCCAAGTTTCAGAATAAAGTCCAAAATAAAAAAATAAAAAATGCCATGTAGGTCTAAACAGCTGAATATCATGCACTTCAAGTGAAAAAGAAGTATTCCAAGACAACCAAATTCTCGCATCAGGTTTCAAGTAAACAGCAGCCAAATCTAAGATGCCCAGTTAAAGGGTTTAATGTGTTTTCCATCAATTTGGAAACACTTTTGAGTCTACAAAATTACTATTTCATCTTTTATTTCTCTAAAATCCTGAGGGTGTTTGGGATTGACTTCTGTTTCAGGAAATGCCAAACAATGTCATATAGGATAAGGTGACTTGTTCTTATTAGAAAGCAAGAACACCATCAAAATCCTTTCTCCCAAATTCAAGGAGGAAGCAAAGGTTTAATGATGATATTGACATAGTGCACAAAAAAACACATGGAACTAAGGAGTCATCTGTCATCTTGGAAGAGTTTCTTCATCTAGTGTTACACATTTTGGTGATTTACTTTTTTGCTGAGATGAGATTTGGCTTTCATTCATTTTGATCACCACTCAACTCAGTGGTGTCACAATGCAGGCAAGCCCAGAACATCCTCTAATATTACCAACCCTGGACAACTCACCAAGATCAGGCTCAGCTGGTGGAATGTCAAGATTCTCATGACAAGCTTAGCAATACAATCCATCCTCCTTGCACAAGGCCAACCAACTGGTCTACTGCCAGTAATTTTGGATTAGAAAACTCTTCTTAAGAGTCTCTTGGGGAGGAAGTGTCCAAACTATTTGGCTTGAGGTCTCTCAATTTGAACGCTGTTTGATGCAAAGGTTCTCACAGCTGAAAGCACTCTGCATCCTCTGACAATCCATAGTACCGGCCATCCAATGCTAGAAACTTGTTTCAACAGTTAGTATCACTGACTTGATTCTTTCAGTCATTACCCACAGTTCATGGCCATAGGTGAGGGTGGGGTGGTAAATGCTCAAGAAATGCTTCACTTCCTTGGAATTTTTGGATTTAGCAGCCATGGTCTGCCAGAATTCCTAAAAAATTACTGAAGCTTTGGATTGCAAATCTCATTTCCTCATCACCTCAATAACCTCATTTACTCAATAACCAGAGCCTTACTTACAATTCTCCATCTGCTCCAGTGGGGACCCTCTTAACTGTATTACCCACTATACATACAGGGTGGTCTGCAATTGTTTCCCCAAAAGTAAAAGCTTATTACTTAGGAAGTATACATCTGATTTCAATGATACATGACTGAAACAAGTCCAATTCAATATATTTTTATTGAAGAAAATTTCAGCATTCCATATTAAAATAGAAGAAAGTAACATCCTTACAAATGAAAGCTGCCAAATCATCAGTGTTCAATATGACTTCCACAATTTCCAATGACTTGGTGCAGTCTCTCTTTGAATGCCAGCAGAATTATTTCAATCATCTCTGGTCCTATTGTGGCGAAGGCATCTCTAATGACCTGTTTCATTTTGTCATAAGTCCACCGATGAATCTCTTCAAGTTCAGAAACCTCTTACGAATTGCCTTCATGGTCTACTCATCAGGAACTGAGGCATTTGGACCCAAACTGAAGAAATTTCCACATTTTCCCAGTAAAAATTTGCTCTCTTCAAATTATCAAACCAATTAAAATATTTGTCTTCTGCAGGTTCTGAGGTCACCCATGACATAGACAATCCCTTGTGATGCATGAAAAACCCATGAATGAATTACGAAACTCAAGGTGGAATTGCGAATTTCAGAAGGGATTGTGATATTTACAGGGTTTAGTTGTACAATATGGGTACTTTCATTTGTTATGGTGTAACTTTGTTATAGTTTCATATGGAATGCTGAAAATTTCCTCAATATAAATATATTGAATTGACTATCGTTTGAGTCATATGTCATTTAAATCACATGTATACTTCCTGAGTAATAAGCTTTTACTTTTGTGGAGACAATTGTGGACCACCCTGTACATGGTATCTTGAGAAGACAATAGCCTGGGTTTTGGGGACACTGAGTTTCATTCTGGCAGCAGTACATTCTGAGCCAAACTGATCCTGCATATTCCAAAGCTCCTGTTGTAATTGGGGCAAAAGGACAGCATAATTGGCAGAGTATCTACCTCAGTGCCACTGATGCTACATCGATGATGCATCGCTCAAGGCCCAGACTTCACATGCAGATATTGTGTGTTCAGTACCAGGAAAACTATGGATTTTTGCATTCATGATTTTCCCAAACAGCAGAATCTGTAGCAGGAGTAATTTTCCACCTGATTTTTTGTTCAAAATGTTATATGGTATTTTGACTTTCATGTGGGTTATAACTCAACTTTTGTCTTTGCTTGCAATTCTCTTTCTTGACCTTTGGTTATTCTTTTAGGAAATTCAAAATAAATTTTCCTCTTGCACTCTGAACAAGAACAGTGGAGGGGAGAAAACATTGCTGCTAGAGCTCAACATGTACTGAGGAAGATTCCTCTGCTCATCCTGCTCACTTTAAGCAATCCCTGCAGTACCTATCAAAATGTCCATAATAACGTGTTCTTATTAGGGCTGTACCGATTCTGAAATTTTGCCAATATGCTGATTTTTGTGCCTTGTTGAGTAGTGTGAGCAGTTTTCACTGTGCAACAGTCAAGATGGCATTAACTTGAAGTGGGTGCATCACATCAATTCTGTAGTTGAGGAAATGAAAGACCATTTCAAAGATTAATTGATTGAAGTGACAAAAAAATCACAGCTACAAGTAGGGTCCAAATCACAAAAATACCCAAATATATATATTCTGATTCCTATTCAAAAAAGTCACTCTCCTACAAGGTTGAGATTTAAATTACTTCCTCAGCATTTTACATGACTATAACAATTTGAAGCAACAAGATCACAAATTTAAAGAGAGTTTCAACTGGAAATGAGGCCAAAGAGTCTTCTCATATAAAATCTCAACTAATACGCAGTGTTGGATGTGTTACTTGTGAAAAGTAACTAGTTACAATTACAAGTATTTCATCCAAAAAGTAATTAGTTACCAGTAGAATTACTTCTCACCAAAAGTAACTAGTTACAAGTAGAAGTTACTTTTCAAGTTACTTTTCCTGAACAAAAACTGATCTTTCTACAGCTTCTCCACTTCTTCGACAGAAGCTGGATGCATGGGAAAGCGAAAGTTACCCCTGATTTCATGAAAATTGAATTATGATCAGCACTTAACTGATAAATACTCATGCTCACTCTTTTCCCTGTGCCTCTTCCCTTTCCATGGGCAACAGGAATTATATACTGATAGACAGAATGCACCCTTTAGTTTAAAAAAGAGCCAATTTAGCCATTGGTGATGGGGAGACCTACCCCAGCCTGCCCCTTATCATGAGTACCAGATAGAAAAATATAACTAACCAAAGTCATGTTCTCTTGTTTTCCCTTAACCAGACATGGACTGCATAAATTCAACTTATACAGTGATTGAAAAGAATTTTCACTGACTAATGGTATTTTTATGGCGCAATCAAGGAGATGAGGATGTTTCAACCATCATATATGTGTAATTGGGTCTGAGGTGCTCATGTTAAAAGTGATACAGATTCACTTGCAAATCACTGTTCATTAAGTTAGGCTCTCCACTTTGAAGTGCAAGTGCTAGGCCTGAGTATTAACGGAGTCTAACTGATGATGGATTGTTGGGAGAGTGCTAAAACGGGTCACTTGAAATATGGAGAGGCAGATAGGGTATACCCGCCCGCTGAGCCTGAAGGGGATCGGACAAAATTGAGGAGAGAGGTGCCAACGATAAACATACGAAAGGTTTCCGTGCAGATGCACTATCAGAACCAAAGCAACGTCTATCATTCCAATCTAACGTTAGACCAAAGGTTGTCTGTATGGAGTCAGGACACGATGGAACCATCTAGACATGCTTTCTCAAGTTAAATGCTGAAGTTCGTGCGACGGAAAGTACCTTGGCCATCAGTAAACATGGAGTAAACATAAACATACAGTAAACATAAACTTCACACAAAAGTTTGCATCGATACGGTGGCGTATTTTGGCTGAAGGGTCGGGGTGGGGGGACAGGGCAATAGAGCCAAACCCCACCCGAGAGATATCGGGAGAGAAAAGTATTACCTCTAAGGCGGGGCTAGGCTGCCTCCCAGAGGCGCCTGGGGGCGGCTATCCCCTGTAAAATACGTTTCTGCATCGATGGAACTCTCGAATTCGTTTCTGACCTGCACATCGAAATATTTTTGCAAGTACGGCCAAGAAACCTGCACTGAATAAACCATGTTTTCTCAAGGCCATTTCATTCTAACCATGTTCTAGAGAAGTTAGAAATCTGAAACTTGGTACACATGTACCTTTTGGGATGCGGAGTTCAGAAAAAATCAGACTTTGGAGGTACATGCCCTCGGGGTACACATTTTGGGGGGGGGGAGAAGTTTTTGAATATATATTTTGTGACGGATTAGGATAGCATCGAGAGGCTTAACTGCATGTCCTGAGTTCGGTGGTGTAGTGGTACCTCAGTACCCTCAGTAGTACCTGTTTGATTGCTGAGTACAGGAAAAATCTTACATTTGAAATATGTCCCTTTAGCGTAGATTATAGCAGGGAAGTATTTCAAAATGTATTCTCCACCCTTACAAAAGGGACACATGAAAAGATTTCAAGTTAGGCACAGTAGAAATAATCGAAGTAATGATTTTGATAAAAATCAAGACTTTCCTTCCCATAGTCACGTATTTCAATGGAGACGTACTTAAAAGACGTGTTTCCTATTTCGCAAAAAATAAATGAATTCATGACTAACCAAGGTTATGGAGCGCCGAAGGCGCGACCATAGCGAGTTTGTTTGCCCGAAGATCAAACTCGCTAGTATATATATATATACATGGGCGTCCGCTGGTTTATTCCCAGGGGGGGCAAGGCACAAGAATGGCAGAGTAGATGCACACACAAGGGTAATTTACCTTTTGTAAAATGATGATAAAGTACAAGGAATTATACCAGGGTAATTCCATCTCAAGTCAGCCAGAGGCTGGAGCATGGCCCCCTCTGATTTTGATGAAAATTTTTAATGTGGTACCCTTCATGACCCAAAGTTAGAATGTAAAATTTTAGTTTTGGGTATGGAACCGTTTTAGCACAATAATTTGTTAAATTTTGTGAAATTAAAAAAGGTGCACCTCTTCACACTCGTGGGCCAAAAACTTTCTGACCAAAACGAACGCAGCGAACACCATTGTTCTTCAAAATTCAGACTTTCGAAGTTATTTCATATATTTTACTTTTCTCCTCAAGGCGACACTGAATAAAATAAAGCTATGTAAAATTTGCCTATTTTTGGTAGATTCAAAAATTTGCAAAATGTCAACATGTTCATCTATGTTTTTGGAATCAGCAGAAGATCTAATGATGTGTATCCCATTTTTGTCCCAACAAATTCCGTTTAAGAAGATGTGATGGCTCGAAATGTTCAAAATCACAAATTTCGCAAAAAAACAGTTTTCAATTGTATGGTGCCATTTTCTATGCAGCTCAACAAAATTGAAAGATTTGCAGAATGTCTGCCATTTACTTGAGCAAAAGATGAGAGCAATTTCAAAGCTCATATACTTTTTTAAAAGCATACCACACGTTTTTACTCAGATCCCACCTCACAATTTCTGCCGTTGTTTTTAAGGCCAAAAACCATACAGTTTTCATTACCAATTCTTCATTTTTTTTCTTCATAACTGCAATCAAAGGAAAAATGTTTCGCCTTAACACGTTGGTGACGGGCCCCGAGAAACTACGGATTTCTCAATGCCCGTCATCAATGTGTTAAAAACAACAACAGAAATTGTGGGCCTCAAAGTAGCCCTTACCTGTAGACCTATTATACAACTCTTATGTCAGACAATGAGACAGCCCAGCAAACAATTTGAAACACATAACGCTGAATCAATGTTTGTAACATTGGTACAACATAGCCTTGTTTGCTGGGAGGGTCTTCGACTCCTTGAAGAGAAACACCAGGCATCTTGGTTATAAAATAATAATAATGTAACTGCAAAAATGTAACCCTATGCTTCTAACTATGCCATAAGGGTGCCTTCTTTAAAGGCTTTGATTTCTTTAAGCAAACTGGACACAAACAAGTACCAAGGTGCAGGCATAGGCTCACTCAACTAGGGCAGGCCTACTGTAGGCCTGGTGTGAACGACCTACAAGGAAGACGTGAAGTAGCCATTCAGCCTGGGATACTTGCATTCCATGTTGTACGATCTTCCCTCTGGACCAGATGGGTTGAGTTGAATTTTTAACTCATTAGGATGTTTCATATTGTGTGGCATGATTGGTTTAAATGGTGCCACGAAAGAAGAGATTTCCACATGAAGTACATTAAATTTCTTTTTTAGTACTACCAGTAAATTGCCATGCCCGATTTCCAGGGGGGGCAAGTGCCCCCCCTTGCCCCTGGGAGCGGACGCCCATGATTGTAAGACATACCCTATGCAACCATGAGCACCTGTCGATGCTTAATGTTTTTTGAGCCTCTAGATTTCATCAGCACTAAGACTTTCCATGTTTCTATCAAGCAATTGCTTGTAGCTCCACAGTGAGCCTTATTCTTTTTGTGCAGGTCTGAGTTAGTTCCATCAGGATCCACCTTGAGTAGATCTTCAAAATGTTCCTTCCACCTCTGAAGTATTTCCATTTCAGTAGCCAGATCCTTCACATATTGATTAGTAATGACCTGAAAAGTATGTTCTTTGCCTTGCCCAAACCTTCAGATGGTTTTCCAGATGACCTTGTTTGTAGCACAGCAATCTGGTTCCATTTGCTTGCTGAATATCTTCCATGCCTCTTGTTTTGTTTTGACTACAGTATCAGCTCTACATCCCTCAGAACTCCCTCAAAGGTCTGACCTGCTGGACATTCAGGGTGATTTTTTTTTCAGCAGACCCTTATAGATTCTTTGAACAAATGAAGTTAGATACATGAAATTTTGCATCGAGAATCCATAAACATTGGAAAATTATACTCCATGAAAAAGAATGCACAATGTGCCATCCTCTGTGTGCAATCGCATGTCATAGACATGTGGTGTAATTCTGCACAATGATCTGCAAATTATCCCAGGAAATGGAGTAGACTTCATGTTCTGTGATATGGATTTGACATAAGACTTTGCCCTTTAGGTATCCCCAGAGGAAATAGTCACATGGGTCAAGATTGGAGGACAATGGTGGCCATGCTAACACAGTGAATGTCCCCCAATCTCAGTGCATGAGACTCTTTCCTCTGGGAATACCTAAAGGACAAAGTCTTCAAGTCAAATCCATGCCCTTTGGGAGACCTGAAGGTGCCCACAGAACGTGAAGTCTACTCCATTTCCTGGGATAATTTGCAGACCGTAGTGCATAATTATGCCATATATCTACAACATGTGATTGCACACAGAGCAGGCGCATTGAACATGTTTTTTCATGGAGAATCATTTTCCCATGTTTGTGGATTCTTGATGCAAATTTACATGTATCTAACTTCATTTGTTCAAAGATTATAAATATCTAAAATAATCTGATGGATAAAAAATCACCCTGTGAATATGTTGTGTTCATTGCCATCTTGGCAGCAACAGCCTGAAGTACCTCTGGTGTCCACCTGGTATTTCTATCTAAAAATGCTACCCTGATACACTTTTCACTACATACTCACTGCTACAGCCAAAGTTTCAAATTGAAATAGATCTCATTTAGTTCTTGTGTTAGAAGTCTGGTGAGGCAATTGAGAATAATTTTTTCCCAGCACCCTGGCCAGTTCGTCATAAGTTTTGTCATAGAGGGCTTTCCTTCTCACCTGTTTCTCGTGTGTGGCTTTCCACCCCATCCTGATGTTCACCTACATTTGAAGCTTGTGAACCACTAAGGTGGTGTTGGGTACACATTTCTGCCCCATGCTTAACATTTATATGCACAATTTCTGGCTCACAATACCAGCTACAAGCATGTGAAGATTTCATAATATTCCCAGAACCAAAAAGTTTTCAATGTATAGCAGATTTGAAAAGAGTGATGTCAAGAATGAGTGTTATACTGCAGAAGCAATGGAACCAGTGCCTGAATAATAAAAAATGATGTTTTCCAGTCAAAGCAATGAAGCCAAGCACTGTTCCAGGGGTTGAAATAAAAAAGAAAACAAAATGAGTTGCATTCAGATTTGATCCCTGTGCAGGGCCTCCGCATTGTGTGGAGGAAGGTGTATGACCAGGTGAGTGCTCTGGATGAGTTGACGATGTGCACAACAAGGCTGCGACTGCGCTTCCCGGGTGAGCCCCTGCCTGAAAAGGTCACCAAAAAGAATCCTCAAGTCAAAGAGTTCTCCTTCATACTCGAACCTCATGAGGTGAGTCTGCTGAGCCCATCTGCAAGTTTTAGTCAATACCTCTTGTGAAATATCTAGCATTAACATGCCATCCAGCATTAGCATCAGTTTATTCAACTAATTTTTGTGGAGTGAAACAATGGATCCAAAAGTGGAAAAAAAAACACCATATCCTATGCAGTGTTTCTGCAGTGAGTGCATAGTGTACCATTTTCCACCTCATGGCATCAATGCCATGATGGTTCTTTGTTGTTGCTGCAGTCACTGGACGTCCAGTACTAGACCTATTATTAATGTCTCTAATGCCTTTTTTATTCTTCTTATTTCATTTCTGGCACTCATGAATTCACTGTTGTAAATGTTTTGCAACTTGGAGTTGTGACATGGACACTTTCCCCCCCTTGAGAAAGGAATTTAATCATATTTCTCTGCATGAACTGAACCTACTTAACTCTCTCAATTTGCATTGCTACTACTCTGCCATCTAAATGGAAGTTCATATAACATCATGAGCCATATTGCTTCCTGCTGTGAATATGCATGGTATCATACTTGTCCCTTGTGTTTTAAATGGCAGTCACAAGGTATTCTATTTAACATGCAACCCATGGAAAGTGTTGCTGAAACTGAAAGAATAAATATAGAAGTCTGAAATTTGAAGGGGCATGTTGTATTTTCACCTGACTCCAACACCTGTGCTTAGGAAGTGCCACAAGCAGGTGTTGGGTTATCTGAAAAAGTTGTACACTTCAGTGAAAGAAACTGTATCTTGCCAGTGTCATCTGTTCTAAAATATTAATATTTGCATGTTTTATTATTTGGTGATTGGTTACTGGTACTTGCTATTCCAAGCCATTCCAATTTCAGCCCACCTCTCGTAGGAAGACTTGATTCAAGTAGAACCCTCTTCTTTTCTTATAGGTCTCCACCTATGTGTACCTTCATATTGTTGCAGGACCTAGGCTGATGACAACCAACCTGTGAATATCCTCATGTTCTATGTTGAAGGTTGAGTTGCATCGGATGAAGTGTGAGTCAGAGAAGGCAGTGGCAACAAATGAGCTTCGTCGTCGTTTTGGGCAGCTTCTGTACCTGCAGAACTTAGAAGGCTCTGATTATGCCCAGAGAGGTGGGAGCAACCCTGAATCTTGTCCTGTCTGTCAGCGGACTCTTGGCACTCAGGTTGGGACATTGCTTTTGCTTGTTTTAAAGCATGTATTGGGCAGAATGCCTAACTAAGTGGATGTTTTCAGGTGTTATTGTCAAACAGGATAAAAACTAATTTCTGGAGTTCATGTCTTGTCACTCATAGGTAGAAAGTTATGTATCTCCTTTTATAGACCAGAGAGAGCTCTGTTGGTTTACAATATTGATATTTACTGGCAGAGTATGTTAACTGTGTAAAGACTAAGTTGTCAGATCTGACTATGAAGCCTAAATGTTCTCACATGTTATATTCCTTTCCATTTATCCACCAACCACATGGGATATTCCTTTGTCTTATCTGGTGGGATGAAAGCTCAAGGATCTTTTTGAGGTAAGCATGAGTTACAAGGCCATTGTGTGCTGGAAGATGTCAACCTTCATGGAAGATTCACTATAACTGGCAAAATAATTTATACTCAGTGTCAGTGAATGAATTTGGTTTTTTTTTAATAATTATTTTGAGAGGAAATGGAAATAATAAGTTTGAGGGCCTGTTATAACCCTGCCTTTTATCATAGGGTTACTTGTGTACTAGCTGTCCTCAGCACTTTGATCCTGGTGAGTGTGACTTAATTGCATACAAGGGTTGTTCAAAAAGTTCTCTGTATAGGTCTAAAAATCAAGAATGAAGAAATTTATCTCAAATTCATTTATTCCACAATCAAGATATATCTATTAGGATTTCATGTAGCAGTGCTTGAACAATGCATTTGGCACCATCAAACCTGGGGCCTTTTTCACAAAACTTCTTTAACTTTATTTATGCTATATTTCGACTTTATCCCGGCTCAAAATAAAGACACCTTTGGAGGTCTCTCTATCTCGACTTTAACCACTCTGAGGGCTATGGAAACTCACCTATGTGTATTCTTAATAACATACCCCAAGCGTTGCATGTGCATTCTTTCTGCCACTTGTGACTTACCGCTCTCCATGTTCACACGACCACGGCTGCAAGGCTTCACCTAATTCGAAAGCAACTTTGTTGGGAAATAGTACTTTGCGACTGATTCCTGGCCACAGGCTCCATCCAATATGGTAGGAATGGAAAGGCCATGACCATTACCGAGCATGGAGTGGATGGAGCCTGTGGCCAGGAATCGAAGTGCCACACATACTATCAGCTGGATTAGTAGTGCTCCACAATGGGCAGTACCCCTTTGTATTTTCACCTGGACCAGGACACAGATATCCAAGAGGAGATTCCATGAGAGTCTGAATCTGCTCCTGAGTCCTTCATCATCGTACTCTTCCAAGGGGTTGTTTCGGTCGTGAAGTACTCTTTCCCGATGAAGCTGCCTTCGAATTAGGTGAAACCTTGGAGCCATGGTCGTGTGAACATGGAGAGCAGTGAGTCACAAGTGGCAGAAAGAATGCACGTGCAACGCTTGGGGCATGTTAATTAAGAATACACACAGATGAGTTTCTGTAGCCCTCAGAGAGGTTAAAGTCAAGATAGAGAGACCTCCAAAGGTTTCTTTATTTTTTCTTTATTTTGAGTCGAGATAAGGTCAAAATATAGCCAAAATAAAGTTAAAGAAAAGTTTAAGAAGTTTCGTGAAAAGGGCCCCTAGCCTTCAATTCCAGGTTGAACACCTGCCTTCATCACTTTACATTGTGATAGCTTACAGGCTTCATTGATGGTTTCTTTGTCTGTCTTTAAGTCAACATCCATGCAGGTTTTCCTTAGCCTTGGAGAAGAGGGAAAAGTTGAATGACCCAGTGTCTTCCAGCCATGATTTTCCATGGCACCCAAGACTGTCTTGTGGTCTTGTGGTGTGGGGCAGCATTGTTCTGCAGAAAGATGACTATTTGCGTGCAATTTTGGTGGCTTGTCTGTAATTGCTCAGTGAACCTTGAACTTCAAGACATCCTGGTAATAATCATTGTTCATAGTTTAGTTTAATGTGTCCCAGGGACAGGGCCTGGGACAGGGCATTCTATACCTGAGTAAATATGGCTTATGAAACTTCACACAAGGAATACTATTAGATATAACTAGTACTCAGTGATATTTGACAGCAATTCATCAAGTGTAACTCATTTTAAAAATCAATACAGAGAACTTTCGGGGATAATCCTTGTCAGGTTATTCCATTGTTCTTCATGAAGATATGATTGACCTTAGAAAGGTGATTTATTGTTTTTGTTTTATTCATTTTGTGGTGCAATGAAATCCATTGTGCACACACTGTAACACAGCCATGATGTAGGGTAAAACACCCAGTGATGGGCCTGTTAATGGCGGGTACTCAGAGATGGGCCACGTCGCAGGAAAATTCCAAAAATAGGCATTTGTTCCATGAACACCTCTGAAGTGTGTATGTACTTCAATGCTGCTAGCCTATGTAAGAACAGGGGTAGGCATGCTATGGAAGCTTAGCTGTTGGAATTTTTATGTGCTGTGGCCCATCACTGGGTCTTTTACCCTACCTGTTCTACATAATGGAAGTGATACATTGGTGTATGAGTTTTACCTGCAAATTTTGTCCTGCTGAACTGACAAGGCCTGCAAATGTCAATATGAGTGTTTTATATTACTTGCATTCTTAGTAGGAAAGAGCTTTGTTAACATATGAGTCTTTGTTGTTTCATTTTTTTCTTATTTTGTTTCCCATTGCAGTGGTCAGTGTTGCCCTGTGGGCACTGCTTTTGTGTGGAGTGTATCCGTGTCCTGGTGACAGAGTATAGCTGTGGTCCACACCGCAGCTCCATCCGCTGCCCTGTCTGCCGGGAGTTAACAGGTCATTATGAAATCTCCTATGTGACAACAGAGGGTGAGGATGAGGGGCAAGAGGAAAATGCAGAGCCTCCTGTCTCTATTGTGGGAAATCATTCCACCAAGGTCACAGCTGTGGTGAAGGTCCTCCGCAAGATCATCCGTGCTGACCCCACTGCCAAGGCACTTGTTTTCTCAACAGTATGGTGCTTCTATTCAATTAATTGGTTACTAGATGGCTGAAGTTTCAAGAATAATGCTCAATGTGAAAAATTCTCTCAATGCATAAGAGAAGAAGGGATGGAAGCTCTTCCTTCAAAAGTGGCTTAATGCCTACTGCAAGATTTGGCTCAGATGCATTTTTCCTTCCATAACCCTTTCCTCTGCCCATTTTTCCCACTGTCTTGACTGAACCAGCCTTATTATTTTCTCACTTTCGAGCAAAAATCACTTCATGTCTGTATATGTGACATACCCAGGTATGTCAATAAGTTCTGGGTCTCACCTACAAAAACCAAGCACTCACAGATTTTATTTTTTTATATCAATCTTCAATGCAATGACCATCATTCCCAATAATGATACACTCCCAATGATCATTTAACATTCTAATACTGGAATCATAAAAAAGAAAATGTTGTAGGAAGCTATATTATGGAGCATAATGAGGTGAGAACCAGCAATGAACTTGCCTAAGCATGGACTCTTGCTTCGGGAATGATGCTGAAAGTTTGAATACATTAATAGTCCCTCTCCTTGTCCTCATTATGCATATGCTAGACTATGGACAGTTGCTGCTGTGGTTATATCATGTCTGCCCCCCAATGTTGTATCTTCCTCTCTTGATTTCTGATCCCTTTTCCTCCCATCTGGCCCAAATCCACCTTTACCTATAGTCAATTTTCTTTGCATCAGAGGTGGAAAACGTTCTTCTGCTTCCTGATAACCATGGTTTACCTTCTCAGTATAGCATGTGTGTGAAGTGACCCTGTGTTTGAGGGGCTGTGAAGAGGCAAATGGGGGGGGGGGGGGGTTACTTGGATAGAAATAAATTTTAAGTCACCACTTGTGATTTAACAAAAATGCCTGTGTAGGTCCCAAGCAGGATCTAATGGGGAGTGCATAGAGGGGCATAGTCATTCAGAAGCTTTTGACATTTAATAAAAGTGAAGAAATGTCATTTGAAAGGGTCTTTAAAGGTTTTCCTACAGAGGAGCATTTTGATCAATATTTTCATTTCTGAACTGGAATATTGATTTGATTGAATTCATACTTCAAGCCTCCCCTTCTACCTATTCAGTCAGTCAACAACCTCTGAAACAGCATGTAACTTCAACTTATAAAAATTCAATTGTTCTGAAAATCTTTCACTCACAAGCAATCTTAATATGGTTCACATGGCCAAAAAGGTTCCTGACTCCTGGTTTAAGGGTTCAGTTAGACCACTTTGCCACTAGACACTGACAGATATTCTCTCAGTGATAGGATGCATACAAGTTGACGGCATACGAATTGTTATGTACCAGGAGGTCTGGCATGGGACCACGAGCGTGATGTGCGGAATCGAGAGAGTGGGATGAAGTTGGAGGGTGCTCCAATGGGGGATGGAGATCAATGTATTCTCTAAATCCTGAGGCCAAATAAGGTTGCTTGAAAAAAAAAAAGGCACAAAGGGTACTAGTATTAATATTATTATTAATCTGTCCAAGGAAAGCCAGATGATGCAAGGCTGATTGTTGACTGATTGAAAGAGAAGGAATTTTCAAGGCAAGTTGCAGTCTAATTTGGTGATCAACTCTCACCTCATGAAATATGCATTCGAAATTATCATCCCTGTTTCATGCTGATGACAAGGCCACCTCAATTTTACAGTCAGGCAAATATGATCATTGTCTCCACTTCTCTCCTTCTATCCTCCTCATCTGGGTGAGATCCTACAACCCCAGGATTGAGGAAATATGCAATACCAAGGTCTTTCCACCTACACACTCAGTGCGGGAGTAAAAAAATGTATATCCACAACCCTGAACTTACCAATAGGGTGAGTGCTGTGAATGCTGGCACTCATAAGAAATGTTTCACTTCCACCTTGCCTGGTGGTTTTTGCAATGGAGCTTCCTCATTCATGTTGGGTTGGGTGATACCTTTATTATTAACCTCCTTGTACCGCAAACCTCATGTGCCCCAGGCCTTTCTTTTCCGAGGACCTGGGTCAAAGGTGAAGTTTGGTCAGAACTTGACAATCTCTGTACACCTATGTATCACTGTCATTTACAACGGACTCAAAAAATGAATGCAATGACCTAATAAAACAATACCTAATGTGGAAGAGAAGAATGGATTGTGCAAAAACTTAGCAAAATCACAAGATATCACAGGATTTTTGGAGTGCACTTAGAGAAGGTAGCCACTGCAAAAAACTATAATAGCAAATATAGCTGTTCCAAGCACTTGTTAACAACATTAGTCCTACCACCTGAAAATACTTGTCTACCTGTGCCTAGGGGACTGGTAGTGGAAGCAGAGTTTTGATGATAGGGTAAGTGCTGTGAATGTTGGTACTGGGGGCAATCTCAGCACTTTACTATCAGTCACATGGGGATATCTTTCCAAAACCGCTCAGGTGCTTGATCTTCCCATTCCCCTGATATCATCTTCCCTATGCCTCTTGGGGGCTTGATCTATTTGCAGTCAGTTGACATATACCTTCTTTCAATCCATTACCATACCACATCCCAAACACTCCGACTGACTCTTGCCTTCCCATTCTTCTTTTTGCATCATTTCCTTTTTTCCCCTTTGCCTTTCTCTCTGTTATTTATTTATTCTTCCTGCCTTGCCTTCCTGATCAGTCTCTACTCTTCCTGGTAACCTGATTACCAGGTTACAGAACTTTTTCCACCTCTGCTTTGCATATAATCCATGCTTCTCATTTCATCCAGTCACTTTAAGCATTATCATCCTTGTCTTCTTTGCAGTTGCTCTCTTTCAAAGTTTGCAGTATGTTGCAAGATTTATGGTAAAATATTGATGTTACAATTGAACTTGGTATCAATGCTTACATCATGTAGTGGGGAAGTGTGCTGGATGCAATTGCGGATGCCCTGGA
This sequence comes from Darwinula stevensoni, assembly GCA_905338385.1. NCBI lineage: Eukaryota > Metazoa > Arthropoda > Ostracoda > Podocopida > Darwinulidae > Darwinula > Darwinula stevensoni. Next base: position 104,313 of record CAJPEV010000176.1, on the reverse strand, counting down.
GGAAAACCACATCACCTTCAGGAGCCTAAGCCAAAATGCAAGGTTTCAAGAGAAGATCTCCTCATTTCGAGGGAGCAGAGATATCAATGTCCTCCTCCTCCCTGTCCACTCTGGTGCCAATGGCTTAAACCTCATTGAGGCCACTCATGTCCTTATCACAGAGCCCATCCTCAACTCAGCTGAGGAACTCCAGGCCATTGGTCGGGTTCATCGCATTGGACAAGACAAGTATGTGCTGCTCAAAACTTTTCAGAATCAATTGATGGCTGCAAAAATAGTTTAGTTCACTGTAGTACATTCATAAAATGTCAGTATTGGATTTCTAACAGTGTTGGAATTCTTCTTGGGCTTGGTATTTTGATAATCCAATTTAAAAAAGGCCTGACCTTGGGGGGAAATTATTTCTTTTTTTTCCTTTTATCCCCCTTGCAGACAAAAATGGGTTTTGTGACATAGGTAAAATTGGATTGACTGCTTTTCATTCCATATAATCACTTGAAAAAGGTCCTTTTTCTTCTCCAGCCAGACATTGGAAAGAAAAGAGGGGGCAGATAAAATTGCATGAGAAACTAGTGGTATAAATGCATTCACTGCCTGACATTTTAAGTGGGATTGTTGCAAGATTGCCAGCGTTTTTCCAAGTCTTTGAAAATGTGTGCAATGTTCAAGAAGAAAAAATTGCAGGAACAAACCTAATAGAGCTAAACATCTGAAATGTTCAATAATCATTTGGAAAACTTTAAAGGTGTGATATTGGTTGTAAAAGTCATTTGGATGCAATGGCATTCCACTCAGAATGCACAAATATCAGGTTTCACTTGTTAAAGTGCATTCATGCTCAGCAGCACCTTTTTGGCATTTTGTCCTTTTCTTTGGATAGAATTCACCTGCATCATCTTCTACTTCCTCACCCTGAACAGACGAGGAATCTGTGTCATGTTCAAAATCAATGTCAGCATCTATATCTATATACAAGATGTTCATATTTAAGCACAACATAGGGAATCTTTTGCCACCTGTAGGTGGAGTTCAGCAAATGCTATACAGCCCAACGTGTTGCATATTTGCAAGGAAATGCATCAGGGATGGATTTCATCCTTCCAGATGTGCAACCTGTTGAGCTATAAGACACCCTCTGACCTCCACAAACAGGTGGCAAAATGTTCCCTACGATGCATTTAAATACAAACACCCTGTATGTACAGTATATAGATGATTGAAATTGAGTGACTGACACTAATTCTAACCATGTTCTGGAGATCTAGAAATCTGAAACTTGGTACACAAGTATATATTGGAATGCAGAGTTTGGAAAAAATCCGACTTTGGAGGTACATGCCCTGGGGGCATGGCATCCCTTTTAGGGGGGAATGTTTTAAAATATCAAAACAGAGTCAAACAGAGAGACATGGAAAGCTGAAACTTGGCATGAATACTGCTGACACACTGAGTTGAGGAAAAATATCAATTTTCCAATGCATCCCCTAGGGGCACATTTTTGGGGGGTGATGTTTTTAATAAATTTATTTTTGCCCACAGAGGTGAAACTTGACACACACACACACACATAACTGACATGATGTTGGCTTCAAGAAAAAGTCAAATTTTGTGGTGCATCCCCCTCATGGCACACCTTTTGGGGGGGTTGTCTTCCCTAAGATATGTTTGCACCAGCAAAAAGGGCAAAAGTATAAGACTAATACTTTGTGGATCCAGAGTTCTCTGAGTACCTATTTATGTAAAAATAATATTTTTTAGGTAAATCCTCTTAGGGCACATATTTTGTGAGAGGCATGTTTTTCAGGATCTTTTTCAATCCAGCACAACAGAGATCAATTGATAGTTGAAACTTGGCTCAGAAGTACTTGTTCAATTGCTGAGTGCAGGAAAAATCTACTTTGAAGTACAGTATATCTCCTCAAGGCAAATTATGGGAGGGAAGTATTCCAAAATGTATTTTCCCCTCTGATGAAAAGGGGCGCATGAAAAAATCTGAAGTTAGGCACACAAAAAAATCATCAGAGTAATGATTTCAATAAAAATCTTGGCGATGTCCCCTCATGGCACATATTTTGAGAAGGGCATACATTCCTTTTTGCAACTTCAAAAATGAAACAAAGAATTCTGGATTCACCATTCTGGATAATTGAGTGCCAAAGGCACAACCAGAGCAAGTTTGTTTGCCAGTAGTTGACTCTGGGAGTGAATGTGTTAACTGCAGCCCCTCCATGGCCTATACCTGGTATTGCCAGTAATTCTAATACCAAATATCCAGTATTCAATGTAGTAAATTTACATTTCTAGGTTAAGGGTTTATTTTTCCTCAAGCTCTATTGAAAAGTGGCTTCTAGAGATGCAAGAAAAAGTCAAGATGGAATTACATTTGGTTAGGCCTAGTCTTTCATATCATTTACAGTCTGCTCTCATGCCTGGACAATAATCAAATGCTCTCCTAGATACAAACAAGATAAATAACTTAGCTGAAGCCTCTTAGAGCCATGGGCAGAGATTGAAAATATCATTTGGAGGCCAACATGAAGACTACAGCCATTAGGGACTGTTCCTTTCCCTGATTCTGTTTTTGTCCTACCTTCTTAGTAGGTTATTCCTTAGAAAATTATATTGAATTTCTGAGAAAATTTACAGGGACTTAGCCCTGCAAATTGCTTTTACGAAGAACTAGAGATGCAAATTTAAATTTTGGTTGATATCTGATATACCATTAGTCCAATATTGAAAAAAATTTGTACCAATACCAACATTTATTTCTACACATTCAAGCGTAAGAATTAATTGTTATGAAGACATTTATTAACTAATAATTTGTATCCTGAGAACCTTCATGATCATTGCAGTTTTAGATTATTGGGAATATAGGAAATGACAAAAAGCAAGAGATCCACCAAGTTCCAATAGGGATAAAGTGGGAAAAAAGCAGGGACTAGCAATTCTTCTGTAAGATTCATCACAGAAAATAGAATCAACCCTCCAATAAGAAAATGCTATTGAGGAACAGTGAAGGTCCATGAGTATGGCAGAGGGGATAAGTAGATAACCCTTCACAGATACACTGGGAGCAGCAAGTGGAGACACTAACTGCCTATAAGAAGGGATGGGACTTCACTTAGAAGCCATCTTCCTGCTCCCAGTCTTAAGGGGAAAAAACTTTTATTTTGTATAATACCTTGTTGCTTGATAAAAGCATGCATTCAGGCCTGTCTGTCCTATGTGAATGGGGCACTCAAAAAGTTTCTGGATGTGACTTCATGGAAATGATCACACATGAAAGCTTTTCTGCACTTTCAGCTCCATTTGATATGAGTCTGCATGCAAATTTTCAAATATTTATACCTCGTTGGGCATTTTTTTAAATGCTCTTTTATACCTGCATATCTGCAAGCATTTTTCCCTCATTGTTTTTGGAGTATGCATTCCATGCTCTCATTTTTTACAAAAGGTAGAAGCAAAAAATTGCACTCTGGAGTTCTCCTGTATGGGCAATTGATAGAATTCCTTTGCATAATTAGGAAAGTAAGTGGGTATCTCTGTCAAGTTTTCAGCAATCTTGACAAAGTTCTTGAAGTCTAACTTAACAAGAGCTGACTCTCCTGACTGTTCATTACGTTCATTTTATTTACCTGTATTTCATATTAGTACTGGTGCTGCTACTTCATGTGCCATAATTTGTTAATTTGCATGTTTCTTTTCCCTGTTTTTATGCTTATTATTGTTTGAATTTTTTAGCTTGTTAGTTTTCCATACAGTATGCTTGCAGGCCAAACTTCTAAATATTTTCATATATTGTAAAATCCATATATACTGTATATATTTTCACTTTTCTATTTGCTCTTGAATAGAATGCTCTTAAGTAATCCCCTTTAAGGTATTATTTTTTCCTCTAGATACTTGCTAAGGTAGCATCCTAATTTTACACCACTGCCTCTGGTCTTCTCCATTCTTTATTTTTCAGTCAGTCTGGAAGCATGAAGGGAGTGAAATCACCATTGTTTTCTTATGTAGGTCAACGGTGGTGCATCGTTTCATGGTGAGGGGGACGGTGGAGGAGCGCCTGTATGAGGTGCTCCGCACCCATCGTACCACGACAGTGGAGACCGAGGAGTCTGGACATGCTAAAGGGAATTCCCTTTCCATAAAGAGCCTCAAGGCCCTCTTTGGCTCTGACTAGCTGAAAACCTTCTCAAGAAGGTCAGATTCATCAATGAATCTCATGTCTTTGAGGGAATTGTTCTTTCCTCCCCTTCATTTCTTTTTGTTTGGTGATTTTTTTCTTCATTCATAGTTCTTTTTTACCTCAGTATGAACTCTGATCTCATTTGTGAACTCATTTTCATTTTCAAACTGTGGGAATTCTCCCTGGATTGCAGGAAGATATAATTTAAGTTGGTGATTTTTTAAATGGCATTTATAGGAGTATCTTTTTAAAATTAATTTATCCTTCCTCATTTAAAAATCCATTAAATGGTGGTCTGGGTGACTTTCCATTAATTTACCCTTCCAGTTTTCCCATGAAGTTTTCTATGTTTTTGGAGTGATTCTTTGTTGAGAAGTACCATTTGCCTGAAATCATGGATGTGACTTCCATTATGACATTTTTCAAGATTGCAAAGAAGTGTTTGAAGTGGTTGTAGCTTACTCTCCAATGTTTTTATTCAGACACTTGATTTTGAAGACACTCTTTAATTGTGGCTGGTGAGATTTCCCCATGCACATCTGAGCTTGTGTCAGATGTGAAAATGTAATTTTTAATGAGAAAGTGAACAGGGGAGTCATGTATCTAATTATGGGTCCCAATTTCCAGTTAAATCACTAACTGGTAACTGTCACAAGCTTCCCCAACACCAAGGCTATACTGAAATTCAGGAAAGCTCACATTGAGGTGGGATGTTCTCACTGAAAGGTGACTTCCAGGAAGGGACTGAAGTAATTCCTTCCCCTGATGTTACCATACTACATTTCCTGCCTCCACTAAGCCTGGCCTGTCACTGGAATGGAAGCAAAGAAGGTATGGGGAAAAGGCATGATGATGCGGGATTCCTGCATAATTACTATGGACAGGAATGAAAATATTTCAGGAGTGTTGGATCAGCCATAGCTTTTTATCGATTAGAAGTTAAAATGCCAATTGGAAAAAATAAGAGACCCAGGAGAAGAACAGAATGGTTGTAAACATTAATCCATCATTGCATAGAGTACAGAGAATGGTGGGATTCTTGCATGTCATCACCTTCATTCAGGAGGAGCTCATTTCCTCTGGAATCAATTATTGATTCTAATTTTTCTCATATCAATTAGATTATTTGAGACAGCTTGGCAATCTCATAAACATTAAAACAAGCAATGCTCAGTTTTGCAAAGGAAATCTCCAACAGTTAAGGAGCTCTTGGTGAGGGACTTGGGTGATTTGGGGATGACAGCTGAAAGACCAGAAATAGACAAAGTTTGCAGCAGGAATCCAAAATTCTGAAGATTTTCCTCCTTGTATGGGAGATACAAACGAAAAAGTAAGGGCAGCTTTAATTACTTTTTTTTTCCTCCCCCATTCAAGACCGGGTCGGGGGTTATACCATAGCGGATAATCGAAACTGACTTTTAAGTAAATGGTTAGAAAAGCTTGGTTGGTCCTGATAAACATTGGGACCCTTGTCAGAAACGATGCACAGTGTTGTCATTAGTTTACAAAGTAGTCCTGAACTGCTTTTCAAATGAGTTTGATATGTGCCATGAAATTGGTTGTTTTAATATAAAGTTCTTTTTTTTTTGCTGTATTTTATGGAATAACTGTTTCTTTAAAAAACATTGAAGTCAAATGTGAAGACATTCGATTATTCTCAATGTATCAGAGGAATCGCTCTCCTTTCTGACTCTTGAGCGTCCTCTACGTTTGAGAATAGTGATGCTCAACTTGATGGATGATGATTAAGGAATAAACCTCTTTTGAGAAAGTGCATATAGTCCTGTAGAAAATCAATTCACTTTTCCCAAAGGTAAAGGGAGAGAGAATAACATAAAAATTGAAGTAAAAAGAAAATATTTTACTGACTCATCAGTGAATGGGTGAATGGCAAGTTGTTTTTTATTTTGATTGACTAAAAATTTGCCCCATTGTTAGGATTTGAAAAATTACCTAACTTTCGGTGATTTTAGAACTTAGACGGCGTAAGAAACAAACCCTGAGAGGATACGTTCAGATTTATCTTTCGTGCATTTTGAACTTTGTATCAGGTCATTCGAAACGAGTTTTAACAGGTTGTACCAGCTTTTTTTCTAATAGCTCCAAAGATAATTTGGATTCTGGATATTTTTTCCCCTGGAAACTCCTGAATTTTGAATGCTCACGTTCCTTTAGACGTTATTTTCACTCTGGTTCGATTTTTATCCTGAGTCCGAGAAACTGATGCGCCAATTCATCCTGCCCTGTTCTACCCTGGGTGCAGGGCCGACCCTAGCCATTTCGGTGCCATGTGCAAAGAAACTCCCAACCCCCCCCATCAGAATAAATAAGAGTCTACACGTTGCGTTCAAAAAGACGTCGAAACGGAAGGCATTTCCACTTTCTGGAGTAAAACTGAGGGTAGCATCCATTCTGGCACGTTTTGGTGCCCCTGATGAATTTGCGACCTGTGCGGGGGCACATGTTACACATGCCTACCCATACAGCACAGTGATATCCCAGGGATGTCCCTAACTGGACGAATCGTCCTTGGTCTTCATAGGATCTCCTGAAGACATCTTTCGGACGGTTTCGGACATCTCGTAAGGGATGTCTTCAGGACGTCTTTTAGGGTGGATTTTTGAACAGAGTACTATCCGATAATGCTGCTTTATTTACCGGATTTATAATGCATTTCCTCAGAAATAAAGCTGCATTATCGGATAGTTCTCTGTTCAAAAATCCACCCCTAGACTTCTTCAGTCGAACGCTTTTCGATATCTTGAGGATGTCTTAGGGATGTCTTTAGGCATCTTCAGTGCTCTCTGTCGCCTTCAGTCAGGTGCATAGCTTCGACGGTAGATGTCTCCCGTGGGCCCTGATCTTCAACCTCAGATCTTTTCGATCAAATTCATCTACTTGATTTGTCCTGAGGATGATTAAGGATTTTCGTACCGTACCTCAGGGAAAGTGAAAAAATTGCGGTCTGAATTTTAATTTATTCCGCTATATTCTACTTAATGATGAGTGATCCGGATACAACTATCTTGGTTAGAGGCCTGAGCCCATACTTTTCTAAAGGCGTAAAGCTTAATCAAAACCGTCCATGATCCCTCGTGTAGAGGTACTAAATTTTGTCCTTTGGAGGTGTGTCTCCTATGATGGGACCCCCTTTAGGAACAGGATTTTCCTCCCCCATAATCGTCACTCTGCAATCAGTCAAGTACTTAAAATTAGGTGTTCCTACATCAAATAGAGACATCTTCGAAAGTAATGGGTTCTCCTGTGCAGTAGGAAATGAGACAATTGCGGATAGGAAGGGGCCTGTAAGTACCACCTGGGACTTCTCACCTGTCCCTAGGCGATATCTCTCGGACATCCTTCGGATATACTTGTACTGCAAGAAAGAGACATCTCTGGGATGTGCTAGTTCTTCAAGAAAGGGACATCCTTGGGATGTCATTGGGCCCAGACATTTTGATATCCCAAAGGTGTCCCTACTCCTTGTCTCTGGGACATCGCACTTGTCCCAAGGGGATATCTTTGGGATATACCTGTGCTGTGTGGGTAAGGCCGGCCTTGCCTGGGTGGTATGACAGGAAACATGAAACAGGAAGTTTAAAAAAGCCCTTCATCCAGACCTACAGCTCTCCGATATGACTAAAGAATGGAGAAACTCCGGAACCGCTGGTTTACTCACTTCTGGGCCGAAATGCAGTACCCATCCCTGGAGTTAGAATCACCCCAATATAATCAGGCCAGCCAATATCTTGGCTTAGATGCGCACTATGGGGCACCACGTGATCCGACTACCTCTTCACTTACAAAAATTCAGAAAGGTAGGAGAGTGTCTGGCGCAGATAAAGTACTTCGCGAGTCCTGTGCACCACAGAAAAGAAACCTTCCACTTGCAATCTACGTATTTTATTAAAACGAAAAGATGCTTTTGTTTAACTCTTTCCATGGCAAATTAAGGAATCGCAAGATAAAAATTACATTCACATTTTCAAAGCCACGAGATGCTGATGGCACTTTAACTGGTCACCTGTTTGTAAAATTAAAATATATTTGTAAATTAAGACATTGCCAAGCACACAACTTTTTATGCCGAATGAAAAGAAGTAGTCATTCCTTTCGGAATCGTATGGGAGAGCTAGAGTTAAACCTGAAAATGTTGCCCTAAATGTTCCCCAAATGTCAGTGGCGTGCGGTTAGGGCATGCAGGTCATGCTCTGCGTAACCTGTTTGGACGAGAAAACCTGGCGCTTACCAATGATCATAACTGTACACCACAATATGTATTGATTTGATTTTGCTTCCATTTTCATCCGATTCATGTCATTTAAATCATGCGCTCGACTACAGTTGCAGCGATTCACTGTAGCATATAATTAAATGGTACTCGATACGAGACTAGTCATGCACCTCGCTGTCCAGCTTTTATTGTCCTGCACTTGGGGCAAGACGTGGGAGCTCAACTGGTGAGACGCTCAGTTAATGGAGTCATGCTGACTTCCAGCAGCATGCCAAGCTCCGCATGCATGGATTCATCAGATTGCAATGGGCTCGGCGCGTGAAGCAAGTTCTGGTACGGCACTGACTAAGCCTACCTTGCTCTATTTATTGAGTGTTTCCCTTCTTTTGTGTGTGACTAACTTTTATCAGATGTGTGACGGAACGGTTTGCATTGTTGAAGATTTACTGAGGCTTTCGTTCGCCAGGGAGACTTTCAGGATAAATTGGACACTGTGGAACGTAGACGGCCAACCCTTCCCATGGCGTCTTCGAAGAAAGAAGGCTAGGGCTTCATCCGGCACTTTCAAGTCACCAATTACGAAAAAAAACTAAGTGGATTTAAAAAAGAGTTTAAAAACTAAACCGAAAAAAATTTCTGGCCCTGCATCTTGTTCGCACGTGAAAAATCTGCATGGAATTCAGGAGGCTTTTGTGACTTAAATAATTTACATAAAAGTCTGCAAAAGCATGAGCGCTTACAAACATATTAGGTGCTGGTTGAGCATCAAGACATTCAGCAATACCTGTATATACTTGCAACTGAACGAACAAAGGCGCTTAAGCATTCAACAACACAATGATAATGTGAGAAGAAACGGATAGGTGCTGCAGCGGCTGATTGACATTGTTACTAGGGAAATCCAGAACTGGCCTTTCGGGGGCACGCAGAAGCCTCAAGCTCGTTGCATAGAGGAAATCACGTAGAGATCGCGCATCTGCTTGACAAGTACGACGAGCGATTGGCAAGTCACCTGGCTTATTCCACGGTGTTTTCCGGCTCGTCTATCAGATTTCAAAATGACTTTTTTGAGTCAATAATTAATGTGATGTCAGAAATAAAAAAGGAAATCGGTCAAGCCAAATTTGTCTCGGTGCTCTTGACGAAGCATCGGGTGTGTTAGGTTCGCAGCCATTAGCAGTATGCATATACTGTACGTAACAGAAGACGGAGAAGTGAAGGAAAGATTTTTAGGTTTCAAAGTTGTCAGCGCAGACCGCACGGCCGCTGTACTGACGTAGCACGTGTTTTCCTGCATGGAGGAGCTGGAGTACGGGAAGAAGATTGTGGCTCAGACCTGTGATGGCAAGTGAATTGAATGGTCTGCAATTGAAAGTCAAGGAGAAGTTTCCCAGTGCTCTCACAAGCTTGCATGTGTCTCCAGGAATATGTGATTTTCTTTTCGACAATTAGCGGCTTAAATTCGTTCCTCATTATCAACCAAGAGAACCAAGGCACTTGACGAAATCGTGCAGAAAAAATGTCCCATAGTGGTTCCAACTCTTTAGAATTTCACGGCGCACCTCGTGAGCACGATGAAGGAGAACTGCGGTCCACTGATACAATAATTTCAATAAATTCTCAAGAACCCGTCTGACGAGGATCAAGAGACAATACTAGCATCAAGGGGTTTCCACCACAGCTTCGAAGACTCCGACTTTAACTTCTGGAGATACAGGGTGGATAGCATGAAACTAATGCCAGCATTAGCCTAAAGCTGTATTAGCTAAAGGAGCTTTAAAGTGACGCATTGCACCAAGAAATTTAAAGTTACATTAGTTAACTGACATTAGCGCTTCCTAATGTGCATTAGCGACTCTGATGACGTATATCAGCCCGCAAGAATGTCGTCCGCGTCGACAACGCTCGAAAATTGAATTTTTTTTCTAATCAATGCCCGCTAAATTACGAGAGCGAGCCAAAAAGTAACAGGGCATCTGCGATCGTAACGTGGGATATATAAGTAGCAACACCCATAGTATTGCTTGTTAGAATATCAGAGCCATGAAAACGGTGGTCTTTGGCTTTGCTGCCGTTTTGTGTGCCTCCTACAGTTACGAAAAATGGCGACTATGGGTCTTGATTGCACCAAGGAAGAGTCGCGTTTTGTGATCCGTTTTTTCGGTCGAAGATGGCGTGAATGGCAATTAAATTTTTCGCCAACTCAGGGCAGTTTACGAAAACTGTATCGAAAGAAGCAATGTTTACGAGTCGGTGCGAAAGTTCCAAAGTGGAACGGCGAGTGTTGCAGACGCGGCGGGTTCGGGCCGGCAACACTAATCTAATGATGCGACACGCAGTGGAGATGTCGATATCGAGTGTATCGGAGATCACGACCTGAAAGGACCCGCGCCCATAGAACCGAAGAGTGCAGCCGATCCGCAGCAGTGGCGGTATCGCGTAGTTCCTCTTCATTCTGCGCCCTACAGGGTGTTTAGAAAGTCACTCCCTATTTTAAAATTGTGATAACGTTTGTTATTTTTTTACTGAAAGTACGGTCCTCCGTCATGGTCTCGAGGTGGTGATGAAAGGAGAATGCCCTGGATGCAACTTCCCATTTTCTCCGCCTCCATCCCTCATACTGCGCAGCTACTTGCGCACGGTGTCGAAGATTCAAGGTGACATGCACCAGATTCCTTTAACTTTAAACTGATTCGTTTTCATAATGGGCGTCTATGGGAATAAGTTTGTCTCTGTTAAACTGATTCCCATGAGGGACCATCGCGAGATCAGATTAGTTTATCTTAAACGGATCCGGTAAATGTCGCCTTCAATGTTGGCACCATGGAGGGTTACTGCAAATAAATAAATCAATCAAATCATAAAATCCTACCGAATTCTCTTTCTTACCACACAAAAAGCATTGTTCGAGTCCAAAATGACAAACATTATTACCTCGTACAATTAAAAAAAAAAGGAATGACTTTCCGAAAACCCTGTAGATAGGGTTCAAAAATCGTCCACCAAAAGGAGGATGCCCTGAGGTGTGAACCGGTACCTCCGCGATACCTCTTCAGGAGAGTACTGCTCCAAGTCGATCGTGGAACACACAAGATTCAAGATAGTGATATCAAAAGGCGATTTCGCCCATTTCGATATCACGTGTCGAGGTCCTTAATTTTAGGGTAGGCCTAACCCTCTTAAAGCTAAATATCTTTGTATTTTTGTTTTGTTTTTTTTTTGTTGCTTTTTTTTGTTATTTGCGTTACCTAGTTGCTTACTGTCTAGTACCAAACGTCAACATTGCCCCCCACCTTTTTGCCTATCCATGAAAGCATCCAGTATCTTCTTAACGATAGTCACAAAAGGGGCAGCCCCTTCGTCATTAACGCATTCCACGCGTTCACCACTCTGCAAGTAAAGAATTCCTGTCTCGACCTGAGCCGCACCTGCGGTTTGCGCAACTTAAGTTGGTTACCTCTCATTCTTTTGCTGCCATCAAACTGGAAAAACCTACCACACTCGACATGATCTATTCCTTTAATCATCTTGAAAGCCTGGATGAGATCGCCCCCTCCTTAACCTTCGAGCGAGTACAGTCCCAACACTTCTAAACGTTTCTCGTATGATAGTCCCCTGATCTCCTTAATCATTCTTGTGGCCCTCCTCTGTACTCCCTCGAGCGCCAACAAATCGCCCTTATTTGTAGGCCTCCAAAACTGGATGCAATATTCCAACNCGTTTCCTTCGAGGAAATCCAAGAGATGGTCCCTTATTATGCTCTCCATGATCTTCCCTGGGATACTCGTGAGACTTACCGGCCTGTAATTTCCGGGATGACTCTTTTCGCCCTTCTTAATTATCGGTACGACGTTTGCAAGTCTCCAGTCCTTAGGTACTTCCCGGCGCGAAAAGCTAATTTCGAATATAATTCTAAGCGGGACCGATATTTCTCTCATGGTTTCCTTAATGACTCTCGCAGGAATCCCATCGAGGACGGTCGCCTTGCCCTCCTTTAGCTTGCCTATCATATTCACGATCGTCTCCTCGGTGATGGAAATATCCTCGATGCGCACCGAGGTCACCTCCTCCAAAGTCGGTGCCGAGTCGGATTCCACAGTGAAAACGGAAGCGAAGAACTCGTTAAGTATACTGGCCATATCCTTATTACTTGCAATCAACTCCCTCTTTGCGTTCATTTGCGGCCCGATCGACTGTTGACACCTACCACTAGCATACCGATAAAAAGCCTTAGGGTTCTTCTTAGCATCGCTAGCCAGCCGTTCCTCGACCTCCCGTCTCACAGATCTAATTTCCCGCTTCAACGTCCGCGTCATCCTCCTATATTCCTCGTAGTCCGTGTTATCTCCCGTGCGCATCTCATTTCCGCTTTTTATCCCTGATGAGAAGTTTGATTTTACCCGTAAACTAGACCGGTTGCCTGCCCGATTTTATGGATTTCTCGGGGATGCATTCCTCCATAAAGCCCTGCAATAACGTCTTGAACGCCCCCAATTGCTCCTCTACCGTCAGCCCACGGAGCAGCACCTCCCAATCGATGCCTGAAACGCATTCGCGTAATCTCTCGAAATTAACCTTCTTATAGTTGTACGAAACCTTCTTCGGTTTGGCCTTACTCTTCGTCCGCTTGATATTCCACGTGATCGCGCAGTGGTCCGAATCTCCCAAGTTATCCTGTACCTTAACGTCTCGTGCCAGATCGTCGTTCGTCGCAAAAACTAAATCCAATAAAGCTTCCTCGCGAGTCGGCTCATTTACGTACTGAACGAGAAGAGCGTCCTGAACCGCAACGAGAAATTCCCTATCCCTTTCGCACCCCCCTTGCGGCACCGACCAATCTATTTTTGGCATGTTAAAGTCTCCGAAGAGCAATACCTGCTTCGAGATCTCGCCGATCCTACGCATGAGTGCAAAATAAGCTGCTTCATCCTCGAGAGAAGAGTTAGGGGGCCTATAGCAAATTCCTATCACGATCTTTCCAGTTGCCCCACCGATCTCGCACCATAAGTGTTCGATTGCTCCACAGTTAGCCGAAGTGAGATCTTCTCTGACGCGAACGCCCAGTTCGGTTTTAGCGTACAACACGACTCCTCCCCCCTTTCTGCCGAGCCTATCCTTCCGCAAGATGTCGTATCCTTCGATCTCGAATTCCTTATCCGAAATGTGAGAACCTCCCCAAGTCTCGGTTATTCCGATGACATCAAAACCGTTGTCCAGTGCCCGCCCCCTGAGCTCGTCTATTTTATTACGTAAGCTGCGTGCATTCGCGTAGAAACACTTTACTCTTCCCTGCCTATCCTGCACACCAGTACGCGGCGGTCTAAAGCTGCTCGTAGTGGCTGTCCCTTGCTTGTGATCCCCTGCCCCCCCATCTACAACCCTAAAAAAGGCTCATTTTCCTTCATGATAGCTAATCCGACTGCTACAGCTCCCTCTTTCGAAAAATGTACTCCATTCCTAGCCATCAGACTTCTACAGCGACTCAAAGCCTCCCTAGTGTCCAGAAACACTGCCCCCTCCGCGATACATAACTCGTTCAACCTGTCGTTAACCCCTTCCGACCTGGACCACGTGATTCCTCCCTTGTCTAGCCTGCTCGGGATCGCGTATACCGTCACCCGCACCCCCGACCTTGCCTCCCGACACGCCCTAATAGCATGCCGCAGCCTGCCCATGATGAGTTCAGAGCCAGACTTGGGAGTATCGTTGGTCCCTACGTGAAGGACCACCGACACTTCCTCGGCTGACTCGGAGCACACCACCGATCCGATCCTATCCCTAATGTGTTCGATCCTAGCACCGGGAAACTGACTGAAAGAAACCTGAGCTCCTGATTCTTTTTCCATCGCTCCCTCAAGACGCCTGACGTTCGAGTCACCGACGATTACAAGAGCCTGAGTTTTCCCTTTCCCTTTCAACACGGCCTGCGCTTGTCCTGCCGATCTCACACCTGTTCCCACCCCGCCCTCCGTTCCCTCATCCAAGCTGACCTCCCTCAACCCGAGAAACTTGTTTTCGGTCTTAATGACTGCCTCCTGGGATCGCTTAACCTTCGCCCCCTTTACGACCTGAGCCCAATTACTAGCCACATGGGAGTCGGCACTCGACGCGCTGTCAAAGGACGAAAGGGCCACCCTCCCAGTAAAGTCCGGAAGGCTGGGGAACCCCCGGAGTGTCTCCTCCATCCTAACTCCACCCACCACACGCTCCTGGGCGTCAAGTGCTTCAGCTGAGTTCGGGCGACCATCTACTGAATTCGCTGCTTATTCACTCTGTTTTCTTTACAGCCGCAGAAACATTCAGGAAAAATAAATAAATAAATATTAAAATAATCGTCCGTGAACATCCATGAGGCAGTAAGGAAGTGTGTCGAGCCAGCAGGATGTTCCTCTTCGGTGCTAATGGAGGTTTAAAGTAGGGCCACCGTAGCATTAAACTAATACGGAATTTAATGCTGCGTTTGGCTAATTTCTTTTCGTGCAATCCGCATTGAAAAGCTCCGCTAAAGTAGCTTTAGCTCCACCCCTAATAGAGGTTTAAAGCTGGCATTAGGCGAATGTCAGTTTCATGCAGTCCACCCACAGACGTATTTGCAAGCATTTTCCATGTACTGATGTTTTGAATATTATCTTACAATCCAAGGCACTGGACATACCGGGTGGCCCGAAAGAAGTGAGGCCAACTGTCACAACGTTTCATTGACCGCAGCATCAACAAGTGGCGCCACCGTCTTGAGTGTATAGTACAACAGAAGAGAGGACACATCAAACATCACATGCTTGTGTCACAGGTTCGGTGTGTGCTTTTGACCATTAGCTGTGATGATTCCTGGAAGTTTGCTACTAGGCCTTACTTTCTTTTTGAGAACATTCCGAACAAATGAAAGATCAACAGGAGATAGGCTAGCGCCTGTAACCACTAAAATCTGATAAGGTATCCCTTCGATTATGTCTGGAATGAACAATGGTTGCTTTTGATCTGAAGAAATTTGCTCATCTTCCTGATTTATCTGTGCATCTTTCGCGTTTTCAGGCGATTTGCATTGCGAAGGGATTTGCAGCGTGTCTGGTTCCCTAGAAGACTCAGACGAAGAAAAATTCTTTAAAATTCCTTTCAGTGGCATAGCAAGATTTGTATCACGTTGTTCGACAGGATGTTGCTCTGACAAGTCGAATCTGACTATTGGACGACTAGCATTTCTGTTTGGAGCTTGAGAATAATGGACCGGTGCTTGCTCCGCAGCACTGATCGAACTTGGTTTCCCTGAGCAGACTGCGAATGATTCCCGATTTCAGATCCATTTCTACAATTCTTTCTACATGGCCTTTCCGTTTGCAACGGAAGCAAGTGACTTCTGAACGAGACGGTGAAGGACGTGTGCGACATCCTGAATGACATGTCCACGACGTTTGCAATAACGACAGAATTTCCCGCCTGACTGCGAACGTAGTCTGTGAGGAGAACGGTAAGAACTGGGGTTTCCCCGCATCCCACACAGCACAGGGATATCCCAGGGATGTCCCTAACTGGACGACTTGTCCCCATGTCTTCATAGGATATCCTGAAGACATCTCCTTTCGGACGGTTTCGGACATCTCACAAGGGATGTCTTCGGGACGTCTTTTAGACATCTTCGATATCTAAAAGTCGATATCTTAGAGATATCCCTTTCGGGATATCTTTAAGACATCCTTAGTCGAATGCTTCTGGATATCCTGGAGGGGATATCTTATCTCTGGGATGTGCTATTTCTTCAAGAAAGGGATGTCATTGGGCCCAGACATTTTGATATCCCTAAGATGTCCCTACTCCTTGTCTCTGGGACATTGCACTTGTCCCAAGGGGATATCTTTGGGATATCCCTGTGCTGTGTGGGATATCCCAACCATCCCTCCTGGACTGATGTCCGTGCAGAGAAATACTTTCCTGCGACTTGTTGTCTCCTGCGATTTGTACTACTGTCTGGACGAGAGATGTGAGGGATTGAACCTGCTGCCGTAAATCTGCTATTTCTTTATGCACTTGGGACCAAGAAGAGTCAGAGGTGGCGGAAGAACTAGCTACTATACTGGAAGTCAATGTGTCAATCCATGAGCTGTATGTATGTTGTGGTGGGCACATTGTCAGCTACTTTCAATCTTCGTGCATGCGCAAGGGCATCGCACAACTATGTTGGGATTTTTTCAGCCACCCATTTCGCCTACGGACTGGTAAGCCTGATATAAACTTGTTGATGTACAACAGATCTGTGTCTGGCTTGGCATTGACACCAACTGTTTCCTGATATAGGTACCTCAAGGATCTTTCGTATTCACCGACGTGTTCACCATCCTTCAGAGTTCTGACCTCAAATTCAGCTAACTTAGATGCAGCCGGATGTGCCGAAACAAGTTTGAGTTCCGTGACCAAATCACCAGAAGTTTGACTGGGCGGAGAATTGAGACAAACAGTATGCAATGAAGAATCCGACGGAAAGGAGACGATGAGATAGGATTTCTTTTGAGTTTCTGTCCATTGATTAGCTTCTGCTATCCTTGAAAACATTTCCAGAAAACGAGAAAGATCCGAACCTGACTGAAAAGTTGGGAGGACGAATTTGATAAACTGGTGCCATTGTGGTGGAAGAAGTCGAATTTGGGGCTGTATCCTCTTCGCTCATGATTCTATCCAAGATGTAAAAGGAGAAAAAGTGAAGCAATAAATAGATTATCACAGGCAGTTATCACGGGCTTGGCTTCTTTAACCGATAAGAGACGGAGCTAAGGAGCACGAAATATGAAAAAGGAGAAAATACTTTTTCACCTCACTCGATGACCTTGACACGGTCGGGACTTCGAAAAAAGTGTGGAGAAAGTGCCATATTGATCCAGACAGGAGATAACTCAACTCAATGGAGAAAAAATAAAATAAAAAGGAATGAATAAGAAATATACCTCTTTTAAAAGAAAGAGATCACCTTTAAAACAGGAAAATGGGCAGAACTAGCCGACGGGCAGAAACATGTCTAGACAGAAATGCTTCAATAAAAGAAAAATGTAGATATGTATAAATAAATCATTTGTGCTTATGCCTGATTCTAAATCTGGGGCTCGACAAAAAGGACTCGATGACAATTTACATCCATGTCCCCCAACCGCTTGCCATCAATTATTGTCACAGGTTCGGTGTGTGCTTTTTACTGTTACTCTTCGGAGGCTGGCAAATTATTATAATTATATTATACCGATCCCTGTGCAATAAGTTTAGGGGAAGTAAGTGGTAGCGGGTGATTCGGACCCAGGCGGTCTCGATCTCTCTGGCCCACGGCCTAAGTATTTGATAACAAGGAAGGAATCAGGAGTCAGTCACTATACACCCTGAGCCTTTTAATCACTGATTATAATAACATCAACAGAGTAGTTTAACAATATTAAGAATCATGTAGATATGGAGACAATGCACTTCTCACGTCCTGGTGTGTATTGAAGGAAGTCAGGACGAGTATGCCCCTCAAGAAGGGAAGGCTTGTCTCTGGAAGGCGCGTAGTACTTGTCTTCTCCTGCACAACTGTTCTAGAGGTCCGCCCGGTCTGTAAATCACAGACACAACTTCTCCGTGGCTTATTTCAAGCCCATCACACTTGTATGAATGACACTGAATGGTAGGCTTTGTCAAACTGTTTTTGTGATATTTGGAATCTTCATTCTTAATATATACATGTAAAGCTTTGCAGTGAGCTTGAATTTCCTCATCTGACTTGTCTCAGCTCCTTGCCAGCTGAATCCTTGCTGGAAATAATAAGTTTTATGGCAGCTGATGAGATGCTGTTGTATCCCAGCTGCGGGACAGTAGGATTACATACATATCGCTATTTTCTCGTCTGGACGCGTTAATCTCAGCAGTGACACAGCTGGGATTTAAGAGTTGTGTTCATTGGGAAAAGTGCCCAGATATTTTGATATCGCTGAGATGCGACCGCAAGTACTATCTGGGACTTCTCACTTGTCCCAAGGGGGATATCTTTGGGATATCTTTTGGACGTACAGTATTTGTGCTGTTTGGGAGGTGGAATAGTTACCGAGTTATTCATATGAAAACCTGTTCCCTTACTATTGGTCCACCCTGTATAAAGCACATGTAAAGACGGGTAAAAGTGAATCCATTAGTACTGTAGAGCTCAACTACTCTAATTTCGGATATAATTCGTAGCCCCCACCCCAGTGATGGCAAACGAAAAAAAGCTCTACTTCCAGACCAGGTTCAGCTTTATCAGATGATTCGAAAAATCACCCTTGGGGAAGGTGTCACTGCTGCAATCGATGGAAGTGCTCCTATGGGGCAGTTCTTATTCAAACTGAATTCATTGGAGGTAATTTTCTTCCCCCCTCGCTGTCATGTGACAGCTTCTGATTGGTGTGACGTCATCATCACTCTCCAGGACTCTCGCGATTCACGTTGCTTGAATTCCCTTACCATCGTTTTCAGTCACGCTTGCAGTTTTGCAGCTTTTCGACGGAGTCATTCAGACGCATGCCTGACGGATGATGATTTCAAAGTGAAAGTGAGTGAGACAAATGATCCCACAAGGATGAAAGGAACCCGTAGACGTGATATTAGGTTAGGTAGGCCTCACCAAGACCCGAGGACCTAGGCCTTTATGCTAGGGTTAGCATTGAAAAACCCTTGCAGTCAGATAAACCAGTTCACGATGAGCCTTGGTCTGCCCCTGCTGACGATTGAAAGTCGAGTCAAACATTGGAATTAGATTATGAGATACTCTCGCTTTATACCGAAATTGAAGTGGCTTCCATCCCCAGACACTTTTATGTTAGAGAATGGCGATGATCGCTTTGTGGCTCAATCTTACAAGAAACCCCAATGCTTACAGGTTTTGCAATTCAATGCAGGAGTTGATTGCATATACCATTGGTCTAGGAGGGAAAGGTCTTTAGTTAGGCTGGGGCTATTAAGGAAAACCTTGTAGGCCTTTAACACGTTGACTGTTGAACAGAACATGCAAAATGCAGATATATGCAAAATGTGTCAACAGTGATGCACTTGGCAGCCAATGTTTTAAAACATGGATTTTCTGGGGAATTTGTACTACCTTGAACATGGGACACAAAGGTCTAATATCTCTGCTATCAGGGAAAGTGGTTCCTAGTCTTCATGTGTGCTCCAAGGAAATAATGAGCACACTGTTGAAGGTGATATGAATTCAATTTGATGTCATGGTGTAACTAACCTTCATAAGTAGATCTGCATATCCTGAAGTTTGTGTATAACTTTCTGGAGCACTTTTATATGATTTGAAAGCAGGGCAGGAATTACATTAGAAAAACCTAAATTAAGAAAGCAGTTTCTACAGGGTGGGCCATAAGTCCCTGTACCTCTGACTTTATTAAGCATTCAAAGCATCTGTATGTGCACCATCATTGTCCAGACACGAGATAATGCCTCTCCAGGTTCTATGTGACAATCACCCCCATAATGCTAAGAAAAATGTACACACCCTCACAGTTATTTTTGCTGAGGTGCAAGAATCTACTATCAGAAGCTTGGACAAGTTATGGTTTGCTTTAGGCTTAGGTCTAGGCCTGATATGCTTTCTGTGAGATATCATATACAAGAGCAGTGATTTATGGTAGGCCCAAGCCAAGGTTCCAGGGATAACCTATGTTATAGTGAGTCTAATATGCAATGCATATCATTAGGCCTAGGTGAGGCACAGATTGCAATAGAACTTTACTTGTGGGGTAGTGAATGTGTGGAATGTATTAAGCAACAGTGTATTGGCTGCCCCTACCATGACTAGCTTTAAGAAGAGGCTTGATGCCTTAATGGACAAAACAAGAAAGGGAGCATCATAGCTTTGAACAACTAGGCAGTTGGTGATTTATGTTTCCAAAAAATATATCTTCAATTGTGATAGGCATATCTTACAAATATCAGAACACTTGACCTCGACATGGGATGTGATAAGTGAGTGGATATGCCTCCTGACATCAGTATTAAAACCTTGAACCTGTAAATTTTTTCCCCAGTTATTATCCCCATCTTTTACTGTTTTCCTTTCCTGTATTTTTGCTTAACCATGATTATAGTTTTATTCCTAGTTAAACTCTGTTTTTCAGTTGCCATTATAATCCTGAGTATAATGATTTGAAAAAATTCCATAGTGAAAAATTATATAACTTCAGAATGGCCAAGTTTGTGAAGCATCTGCTGAGCCGGAGTAGTGATAAGTCAAAGCAGGTGAAGGAGAAGGGAGACCATATCAGGAGAAAGTCCTGGGAGAGCATTCTATCTGGTTCAGGACTTGAGGATCTCATACCTGTCCACACAGGTGTGTACACTGTCCTACCAAAGTCTCAGATCCTGTCCAAGCTCCACCTTGCAGCCTGGGTTGGGGATGTTGAACGTGCCAGGAAGTATTTGTTGAAGTACTCTGTTGATACAAGGGATTCAGAAATGCGCACCCCTCTCCACCTTGCTGCTTGTCAAGGCCATGACAACATGGTCTCTTTCTTGATCAAGAATGGGGCTGCACTTGACTTATTTGATTCTTGTGGACGTACTCCTTTGCTCAAGGTAAGGCTGTTCTCATCAGGACTGAGATGCACTATGTTCATTTTAGTATAAATGTGCCCATATTCAGTTCTAAACTTATTCCAGCTTTCTGCATCATGTATTAGCACCTTCTGCATGTAAATGCCAATAGGCAGGCTTTATATATGTACATACACCCACAGGTTTCATGTCATCTCGTTATAGTGAGTCCCTGACTCGTATTTTCACCATTTCAGATATTAAGTCTGAAAAAAAGCATTTTGTAGCTAAGTCTTTCTTCTTTCCATTACATGTAACCAGAAAAAATATCCTTGAAAGCATCACACCTGAAATGCACATTGAAAAGTGTGCCCTTTTTTTTGGGCTACCCTGTACATTTCTGCTACCACAATCTGAAAGGTTTAAAATCAAGATGGAAAATTGGTCTCCAATGTGAATGATTTTACATAAAGCATAGTATCTATAATCTCATAGTATCTATCCAACAATTTTAGATAGAATTAGACATGACAGCCGAAAATTTTAGAACCTTTGCTAAGAATAACTTTAAATTTTAGGCAGTTGAATGTAACCATGAGACAACTGCAACATGGCTGCTCCAATCGGGATCCCCAGTGGACAAGCCAGATGCTCGTGGAGACACGTGCCTCCATTACTGCGTCCGCATTGGGAATGTATCCCTGGCAGGGTTGCTACTTGAGCGTGGGGCAAGACTGGAGCAGCAAAACAGAGATGGGGAGACCCCGCTGCACATAGCCATCCAGAGCCACCAGTATCAGGCCATCCACTTTTTGCTTCGTCGTGGCCATGATCCTAATGCTCAAGATAATCACGGTGTCACCCCACTGATGGCAGCTTCTCATGCTGGCATGATGGATGTTGTTGATGATCTCAAGCAACATGGGGCAGATGTCTCAACCAAAGACAAGACTGGTATGGAATGATGAGACTTTTCCTCCAACTTTTCTAGAAACTATTAGAGCATCTGCAGAGTTGAGATACTTTCTCTGCAGAATTTCTTCTGCTTGTAAATATGTGGATCTTTCATATAATAAGAAACCTACTCTAGTAGTAAATCAAGCCAAGGATCAATGTACCTTAAATCTTGCAGAGATTCAACCAATTATCTTCTTGTCAGATTGTTCATACAGTTGCATGGGAGTTGTTAATCCTTTGAGTCCCTTTTCCCTGAGTGAAACCTACATCACAAAAAAACTCACCTAACTTAGCAGTCACCCTTATGATGAGTATAGTTTGGAAAAGGTGATTTAAAGACTTTCACAAGACCTACATCTTGTATATTTTTCAAGGGAAGCCATTCTTAATCTGTGTCAAATTGTGGATGTGTGTGTAGGAAAGACAGTAGCAGATCATGCTCTTGAAGACCAGAGTGGTGAACTGGAATCAGTGGTAGATCCTCCACATGAGACCCCCATTGACCACATTACTCCTGTCCCGCCTGAGGAAAAGTCTAAGATGGGTTGTATTACTTCTGAGTGGAAGCCTGGAGTTGCATCACCTAACCTCAGCTCCTGGGGTGATGATGACTCCTTACCTCTCTCAGAGGAGGAAAAACATGCAGTGAGATCATGATGAAACCCCTAATGCATTTGTCTGTTGAAACCTCTTTTCTGAAGCTTTGAAGCTTCATCCCATGCAAAATTTGGCTGGAAAAGTCAGTGATTTTGAATGGATCTGCCATATTTTTCTTTGTTGCTTGACCTTATAAGTTGACCCCAGAGTTATCTACCTGGAATAATTATTTCTTGCAACTTTCACACTTGACAGAAGATTTTTTCTCCTCATGTCTTACTTTATATGTCTGAGGTAAATGTCCAAATTTGTCTTCAGTGTCAAACTCTGCAAAGATTTAAATTTTGTTTTGCAGAGATTCGGGCCAGTTCAGAGTAGTGACCCAGTCATTCGTTGTTTCCAGTGAAATCAGTTTGCATGGTGTTATAATTAATTAGTTCACATCTGCTCAGAATTAATCAAGTCTAATACCAAACAAGTAGTTCAGTAGAGGGACCTTTTTTTATCTATTAATTTAGCAGTAATTCTTCAGACACTGAACCTTAAGGTCCATTCTCAGTTTTATTCCTGAGGGCTTTGGTGTAGATTACCCAGAAGAAAATGAATGTATCATGTTTGTTTTTGTCTTCCTTCACTACATGAGAAATCATGAATGATGAGATCAATATTTTTGTTTGGAAAATTTTCAATCAGGTAAACAACATATAGGCTTCTCTTGGTAGCTCAAGAAACTGGTAATTTCAATAACTGAAGGTTGAGATAAGCTCAATTGTAATTGTAATTGTCATACTAGACACTGTTCAGAAAGGTTGTGTTGTGATTTGGAACACATATTACACCATATTGTTGTGTGGAACATGCTCATGACTTGAGGAGTATTCAAATTACATTGCTGGAAACATTTTACATGCCTGCTTTGCTTGTAGGCTCTTCCTGTGGAGATGCAGAAATTGCTGGAAGAGTTGGACTCAGGTTCTGGAGACTCAACTGGCCCATTACATCCTGGAGAACCCGAAGTGAAAGAACATGGGGAGAGTCAGGCATCTGAAGCATCCTGGGATGACTCTGGCTCCCTTCCACTAGACAGCGGGGACAGCAACACTGTGTGTTTTACATGCTTTCTCTTTATTTGTTTTATTAAGTTAGGTGTCTTTTTTATTTATTTAAACAAGTTCTGACCACTTCTTTTCCTGTCCACTTGTTTCAGAACTGTCTGAACAATGGAATCATTAGGATGTGATGAGGCTGTTTGCTACTGGGTAGAAGTGTTTTATGGTGTCATGAGCTTTTTCTACTTAATGGCAGAAAAACGTTATTTTGGAATTTCACCCTTAGATATAATCACAAAATTATCCTCTGTGCAGGCATCTCAGGAACTGTTCTGGAACAAGAAGTAGATAGGTGTACTATGCTTCATTCTAAAGAGCTGAAAGATATATAAAGATAGCATTTCTTCAATTTTGTCTCAATGAAAACATTCATGTCTAAATAATGAATAACATCAAAACCCATCACCAAACCCTGGAGCAATTCTACTTATGGGTCAGAAAAATCCTCTTCTAGGACATCCTCCTCACTTTTCAGCCTCCCTCCCCTCCTTGTACTTATGAAGGAATTTATGCTTGGAGTAGTAGTATAGTTTATCCAGGCATTGGAGAGTGGGCAGATCTTTGGACACCCACATAGGGTGACAACTCCAGTCTCCAGGGCATGACAAATGACTATGTAGAAGGCCTGCCTGCCATTGTCATTGTCTCCCCCTTGGTGTTTGGTATATCTAAATGAGGAGTGCACCAGTACTGCCAGAATTTTTTTTCATCATATACCATACAACGTTTGTATTGATGTGGTCACCAACACCAATAGCATTAACAAAAGCTGCTCAATCCAATGAAAGCACCCATACAATATTTTTAAATGAGTAAAAAATTGCCCATTAACCAGGGCTCGGTGGTCGAGTGGTTCTGGCTTCTGGGTAGCAACCCAGGAGGCGAGGGATCGAGTCCATGTGGCAGTGGGCTCTTCCTCCACCGACAGGTGACCCACCTGCTTTCCTGGAGAGTGTCTGCTTAGTGTGGGATAACACACATGCCACTCTGTGTGCCACGTCTAGGAGATACAGGTGTAGTTCACCTTAAAAATCACTCCTGCCTGTCATGGGCTTAGGCACCCCGTGAGCTGCCCCTTTGGCCTCCTAAAGGACTGTTGAGGGGTGTCCCTGCCTGAGGGACTGTGATGCAGATGCAGTGCCCATGCCAAGCGTGAACCCCCTCCCTCTCTGTGTACTGTAATTGGTCCATTGTCGTTTGTATCTGCTGCATGTCCTGTCTTAAAAAAAAAAAAAAAATTGCCCATTTATAAAAGACTAGTCTTCTGTTTCATACCTAGGGACTCATATTTTGCTAAGAATGATTTAATGTCATCAATGATCTTGGCTTTGCATGTCCATTCACATGTATAAAAATAATCCATTGAAAGATAACATATTCCTACCTTTCTTGGTGAGGCCTAAGTTAAAAGTAGCTATGACCATGGACACAGCATTTTTACCTGCACCATCACTCTAGCCTTTGAAATGCTTCTGTTTCAAATGTACTCATCAAAAAAGTGCCTGAAAGTCATGAGCTCTATATACTATCAGTTTTTCCATGCCACCAGCATCGCAAAATGTTAAGGACTACTTTCACAAGCGACAAGATCCATATAGGGTCTATTGACAGATCAACAAGTGAGGGCTGTGACAAGTTAGGCCTGTGATGAATCAGGTACACTTCAACTTGTCCGCAACGAATCATTGGTGTTAAAATATGCTGCAGTGAATTAACAAGTTGCAATCTTTTGCACAAGAGCATACTGGATCTCTGTCCTTGAATATGACATCAAATGCAAAATGATACAGAGCTTATTTAAGCTATATGAATGGGAAAGATAAAAAAAGTCCCCTGTGCAGCAGTAATAGAGGTCTTTCTGAGCCACCAACCAAGCTATCTCATGTTCTGAGCCATCCACAAGATGATTAAATGCATTGCAGAAAGGCAATGCCTGGTGTACACAAGCTTTGACTTACCATACAGATAAGTCAAAGCTTGTGTACGCGACCCATGTCAGCCTTCATCGATATAAAAATATGTTTCCTTTTTTTTGTCTTTTGAACTTCTATTTTTCATTGATCATTTAAAATAATTCTCTCCAGGTGAGAGGGACTATGGGTCGATTGGGGACCTTGCAGGGCTGTGAAGAATTTTGGGAGAAGAATCCTGTTCTGCAGTCATCTTCCCATGGTGGTAGACCTGCAAGTGCTGACAGTATGAACAGCCCACAGATAGTGCAATCTCAAAGTCAACTAACTGATGAGGTGGGACCCCCCTATTGTGAGGTGGGACCTGGTCAAGAAATTCCCTCACTACTTCATGGTGTTGAATTAAAGGATACTCTGGGAACTCTGCCAAAATTTGATAAATTTGATAACGAGAAAAATGTTGAAAATCATGTGAAGTTTGCCCTCACAGGAGTTGCACTGACATTGAATGAAGTTGACAATCTAGTTGGCAGTGCTCCCAACTCAATTGAATCAGCTTGGAGCATTGAAGATGATCAGGAACACATATCTAATCTTAGTTATTCAGATGAGTTTACACTAAGACCAGAAGATAAATTGGCACATGCTGTGGAAGATATGCCTTTACCAAATGAAAGCTCTGAAGCTCTCCATTTGACTTGTTCACATGTGAATGAATCTGATGTACATTTTGAAGTTACCAAAAATACATCTGGCATTCTTTTATCACCCCATTCAAATTCACAATCTCCTACCCCAACTTCCTGGAGTGAAACATCGTCTCCAGTAATTCTGCAAGCACCAATGCAGAATC
This sequence comes from Darwinula stevensoni, assembly GCA_905338385.1. Taxonomy (NCBI): domain Eukaryota; kingdom Metazoa; phylum Arthropoda; class Ostracoda; order Podocopida; family Darwinulidae; genus Darwinula; species Darwinula stevensoni. The sequence goes on along the minus strand of CAJPEV010000176.1, from coordinate 77,933 downwards.
AAGTTCCATCTGGCCCAGAACCACGTCTAATAGTGCCAGTCCCACCCATTGATGTGCAGGAAATCCCTGGTGTGATTGACATGGGCCCAGCATCAGAGGAGACTTCATCTTCAGAACAGAATTTAGAACCTCTGAATGAGTTTGTGTCTTCATGTATCCAACTTAACAGCAGTCTTGCTGAAATTCCTACAGATGTTGAAGCAGAAAGGTATGCAAAGGTTCCATCCCCTCCTCCAAGAAAAAACCGAAAGCAGCGCAACAACGACAGTGTAGTCATAAATAACTTGGAAACAGCAACACAGAGCATGCAGACTGTTTCATCTTCATTCCTCATCCATTCATCCACTCAGACTGACCTCCAGTCTGACTTTGAGGCTGCCTTTCAAAAATTCACTGAAGACATTACTGGGGTCATCCAGCATCTCTATGATGAGAAGTTGGTTTTACCCAGGTGAGCTTTTTTCTTCTTCCATATTGTACCATATTGTATATTGAGGTGCTTGGTATAGCCGCCAACATTGCAAATTAATATTACTATTAGTGCTATATTTGATGCAGCTGAATGAAGTATTGCATTAGTTTGTCAGCTGGCTCAGGTCATCCCATTTTCCAGAACTTTCCAAAGTTTGGTATTTCCCCATCTTTGGAACTTGTGTAAGCCCCTCTAATTTTCTTGAAATGTCTTTTCTATCCTGGCAGTTCCTGGCTGGAGAAACCAGAATTGGTGAAGAACTTGGAGTCAAGTTTGTCAGGTTGGAAGGAAGAAATTGTAGCATTGCTTTCTGTATATGGGGATGCTCTTCAAGTATCCTTATCTGCCTTCGCCAAAGACCTAAAGGATACCCTTCTTTGCAGCAAGGTTTCCTATGGATTTTTTCAGTACATTGCAGATTGATGTGGAGAGGGCATTAACCTTTAAAAGTCAGATTTAAATGACGATGTGAACCCTGCCTAGTGGGTTTTATTGCATCCTTTTAAATATGTTGCCATGATAACAGCCACATCAGCACTGTCCAAAATAAAGGAAAGCTATGGGTATATGGGTGTCCAAAATAAAGGACATACTCCATTGTTTTTGAGATTGAGATCCTAGTCACGAGTCTAAGACAACTTTTATTGAGATTGTGTGAATCCCAGTTGCAATTTAAAGGTTAATGCTGAAAAAAAAACCTTAACCTGCTTTTGACTCAAATGAAACTATGATGGTAGTGCATTTCTACATCCATTAGTAGCTAAAAATTTGTGGCAACCATTCAGGCCATTCACAGTCACACATTTTTTTGACTTCAGCTCTAAAAGTATGTGGAGTGTAACCATAGAATTCTTCTTAAAATGTTTATCCTTTTTATTTTTGAAAAAGAGAATCAACTGATGCATTATATTTAACATCTTATAACTCACATAATATATATATATATATATATATAGGTAAGGTGTAAGGTAAGGTAAAAAGGTTGGCTTAATTAGCGAATACCCAAATGGGCAGTGAAAACCGCTCTCATTTGAGGCATGCATATAGATTGAATTCAAGTAAAACAGTGAAATGCATGGGCTTATTTCCCATATCTTTCTTTAATTCTCCTAGAGCTTATCCAGTTAGTTGGGGTTGGGTCAGGTGCTATTGGCCTAATGTATCAAGGCCAAGGCCTAAAAGCAGAGGCAATCTAGGCATCGCTCCAGTCTGTCAGTGTAGGACACAGTTAACTGAATGCATGGTAGGGCATTTCCCTGGGCTACGCTTTTTCTTGCATAGGCTTGTTTTTGCAGCTAGCCTTCCCCCCCATTTTCTTTTCCCTCTTTGGCTTGAGCCATTCCGAGCCGTGCTCTCGCTCCATTTCTTTCATAGGCTTGAGTCTACCTTGCATTTCGGTTGCGAGGCTGATCGAGCTAATCGATCGTTAGCTATGGCACTGACAGACGGACTTAAGCCATGATTGCCTCTGAGGCATTAGGTACAGTCTATTTAATTCCATAGCCGTAGCCCCTGACAGAAACTTTCTGGGTGGGGTTTGTTTGATCAGACTTGCGGCCTCAACCCCCTGATGATGCAGGCTGCCTGACAAATTTCTAGGATGAGATCCTTCGCTGTCCGTTCTCTTTTTAACTTCCTTAAGCCTTGCCCCATATCTGCAGGCTGTTTTGCCATAGTTAGATTATTTGTTATATGTCCTCTTCTTCTGGGCTAGGAGCCGGTCATAGCCTGCCTGTTGCCTTGGGTGGCTATTGCTAGGGAAGGCGTCACTGTTTTACTTGAATTCAATCTATGTGCACGCCTCAAATGAGAGCGGTTTTCACTGCCCATTTGGGTATTCGCTAATTAAGCCAACCTTTTTGCCTTACCTTACCTTACCTATATATATATGTACAGGGCTAGTCAAAATGATTGCAGCGGTTTCAGAAAATTACTACAGGTTTATTATTTGACATATACTTACAAGATTGCACAGATATATAAACAAATAGTGAAAGTTTTTNACTTCCTTAAGCCTTGCCCCATATCTGCAGGCTGTTTTGCCATAGTTAGATTATTTGTTATATGTCCTCTTCTTCTGGGCTAGGAGCCGGTCATAGCCTGCCTGTTGCCTTGGGTGGCTATTGCTAGGGAGGGCGTCACTGTTTTACTTGAATTCAATATATATATATATATTATGTTTTTTTTTTTTCTTTTTTGGAAATGTATAAGCTCAATTTGAAGGGCACGTTCAGTGTGCCAATGACATGGCTATTCAATGTCACTTGACACTTTCTATCTTGAATGTGTAATTTTCATTTAATATTTTTTCAGTGGGTTTCATAGTGTCACTCAGGATTTTGATATTCAGAATACTTGAGGAAAATCATCTGTACTAAATCAGAGAAGAAAAACAACACATGAACTACTTGTATTTACATGACACTCTCTATTGTGCAAGAGTATCCTGCTGTGGTGGCACCAGGGAGAAGCCCATTGCGAACTATTTGTCATGAATACAATATATATCATTATATACAATATATTCTGAAAACATATTAAACAATGAAAATATATAATTCCGAAACTAATTTAAGAGGCAGAGAAGCAGTGTGTGAGACACATCCATCTACCATATCTTCATTGCCCTGTCAAGATAACTGCAAAATTTGTTGCATAAAGAACAGGATGTTCATCATATGACTATGGGAAACATTAAAAAAATATTGAATCTGAGGTATGGTAACCATTTATTTTGTGCAGAAAAGCTGGTTATCAGAAAACCTTGGAATGGCATTGCACCTTTCCTCATCTCATTCTAGTATGAAAAATAAATCAATTCTCTGGCCCTCGTTTGAGTTTGAGCTAGCCAACATAGTTTTTCAGTGCATTCTCCATTGGTACTCATGATGTTCCAGTTGTGGAACAAACAGATCTTCCAGGATTTGGTGGTAAATTTTTAAACACTAGAACTACTGGGGCAGTCATTTTGGCTACTCCCCATTTTTAATTGCTCTTTACTTTGCTTGTTTGGCAACTAAGGGCCTCCATAGTTTTACTTTTTCTATCTAATATCGACATTTTGAGCATGCAAAATTACATTTGGAGAAAGCAAATGAAATGTTACAGAATATTATTTCTGTAACTACTTTTAATACAGTAGTCAAATTGACCACTCCAGTAATTCTAGTGTTAATGCAAATTTTCCTCAAAGAAGGAAGACCCAATAGAGCATCTCTGTGAAATTATGCACCTGGCTGCTATTCTGGAGGAGTGTAGGGGTCCCTCAGTCATCAAGGGTCAAATAAATTAATTTTCATTCAAAAGAAAGTGGAAAGAAGAAAGATGTGTTATTTAGAGGTCTTCAGATAGTATGAGGGTTGTTCAAATGAAACCTGAACATGCTGTGATGCAACAGAATTAGATACATGCACAAAGTTTTGCTTATTTCTTGGAGTACCTTCCTGCAATATCATTGCAATATAGAGCATCACTTCATGAGAACCAAGTAGCTTGGAAGTGGGCAGTGAAGGAGTGTCTTTCTGAATTCATTCTAAAGACATTCTAAATTGATTATCAACTTGACCTAGATAACCTCATCTTGTAGAAGGTTCACAAATATTTTGTTTCTTAAAGGAGCATGTGTCCCACATTCTTTCCTTTGCAGTCACATGAGAAATGGCAGCACAGGAACTTTTTGCAGGTAAAGCTTCATGAGGAAGGAGCATGCATTTTGCAATTGCCCTAATGAACTTGAAAGTGTCAGTAATGAGCTATGACGTAGATATCAACTGTAGAGAACCCTTATCCTGTATATATGTGTAATAGTGAGTGGTGACATTCGAAAAGATACCTGTCAAGCCTTGCCTCTTCTACTTCTGGTGTGCTGTGCATTGAGATTCCTTGCTACTTGTACCATCTAATATTGGGAGATGGATTATGACATACCACAGAGCACTAGCACTTAAAATTTTCTTTTAAGGAGAAAAATATTTATGATGCTACCATATCAAATCAGTCAGGTTTAGAAGAATCAATGAATTCCCTTTCTATTCATCATGGTGGAAGTGAATATCAATGGTAAATGACTTGTCTTCATTCATTTTCACCATCCCAAGATCCTCAATTTGTAATTTTGTTATAATTGTTATTGCCTCACTAAAAGCTGAACCAATAATATCCATCTGCCAAATGAAGTAGTTAGGGGTGTTCCTGAAACAGTATATTATAGCTTTAACCTTTTGCAGTCCACTTTCTGACATTCCGACAATCTCCATGGCATTACAAATAAATGGACAGCAAAGGGTTAATGTCAAATGTGCCAATGTGTCTCTAAGTCCAGCTCTGCAATGAATTAATGGAGTTACAATAAGGCAGTTATTTGTAAGATTTAGTTTCTTTGAAGTCTGTTAGTTCTGATCCTCAAGGCCTTTTTCGATATATGGAAGTGTCTGTTCCTTGTGGGAGGTATATCACAGGTTTATTTCGGGTAGAGGTAATGCATGACATAAAATAATAGAAAATGCAAGTCCTGCTAGCAAATGGATAATGCCAATGATAAAGGTTTGGGTTCTTTTCCTGTTTCAGTTTCAGTCTTCTCAACTTTTCAGAATAGCTTTTAGCATAGCTTAGGCATGAAAAATAAACCCAAATACCAAAAAAGTAGGAAATTATAACTTTCCAGTCATATACAGTACTGTGTGACTCTATTGTAATGTTTATGCTGCATCAAACCAGGCTCTTTTTGAAAAGGGGGCACTTCAAACCAGGAGAACTGTTTAAGGACAGGTCTCAATTGTGACAATTATAACAGTATTTCAGCTTGGTTTCTTCCTGATCCCATACCCTCTCCTGCTCCTTTCAAATTCTTCTCATGCAGTCATTGATTTTCTACCGTGGAAGAAAATTGAAAATCATTTGGCAGGGTTGTGACCTTAGCCCTTTTCCTGGCAGGGATTTCCAAATGTTTTGAGGATGTTGACATAATTTTAAGCTGATGCCAGGGAAAGGGTTAAAACTGATACCTATTGATGTCTTGCAACATTCATTTCTTGAATATGTAGTGATACAGAACCAAGTTATAAGAATTGTCAGTGTGAACAACAGGATTATGGGGAAATGGTGTCAAGTTACTCTGAATGACTAGGCTTTAATTTTTTGTTCCTGTTTTTTTTATTATATATTTTAAAATCGATTTTGAATACTTTGTTTTCTGTCCTGCTTGTCATGTCCCTTGAATTGATACTCTTTAAAATATTGATCTGGTGGTTGCAGGATGGATTGGAAAGAAAGGAGGCAGAAGTGGAACATGTGAAGGAAGATCTCCATCTGGCCCACAAGGAGAACCTGGACATGTCTAAACATATTGCCAGTCTCCAGGGCTTCCTACAATCTAAGGTAATCTTCAAGGAAACTTTTAGGCTATCTTCTCATTTAAGGTTTAAGGTAATTAGGGGGAAATGGCCCTAAAATGTGAAGTCTGGTCTGAACAACCCATTAAGGTTGAATTGGACTTCATCATTATTTGGAAAATATAGATTGACATCTCCTTTACTCAATCACAGTTTGGCATATGTCAAGAAATACATGGATATTGTGCATTTGGATCCCTTCCGAGATGGTCCAAAGAGTCCATATTACTCCTATTGTTTGGGTAATATGGCCACTTCTCAAAAACAACCCTAGGTTTTTAAGGTATGTGTGAAATATGTATGAATGTGCTGAGTACCTTGAAACATAACAAATGAGGTTAAGCAGTTAAAAAAAACACAAAGCACATTAACTGCATTGAGGACAAGTAAAGAGATCAATATCATTACCCAACTCCAGGAGCTGCTATGGAAAGCAGGATTACAACACTTTTGGCTGAGTAGCATTGCACATGATTGGGAGACTATATCTAGAGACTGTGAGTATAAAAGGAGTGTTCACCTAGAGATTGAAGTGAACATGCACTACAAGTGTGAATTGAGAGGTCAATGCAGTGCTTCATGAAATCAAGGATGTGTCAGTATTATCCCAAATTGAGATGGTCATATTCCCCCATATTGGCTTGCATGACAAATTTGACAACACTGCATGCTAACCACAAGTGAAGGGGCTAGCACTTTCCACAATCATTCTGGAGGGACCATGGAATAACTTTGAACAAATGGTTTCAGTATCCATGCTGCTGTTGGAAAATATGCACTTCAGTTGTTCAAGGCTCATATTAGTTTCATGATCATGAGTTGAACAATCACATGCTCATGATTTTTAAACATCTATTTATCCAAAGTTTCTGCTAGCATTGGATTAACGGACGGGTCATAGCTTTTCAACAATTGTATATACTCTTCAATAGAACTATTTTAAAAATTTGTCAAAACAGTCTATTGGGGGGTACATTGTGAAGGGCATATTGCACCAATGACCAAGTTACAACTATAGGTTTCTATCCATCTTCTGCAATGTCTTTAGGTTGTTTCATGTTGAAGAGTTGTTTCTTTATCATTAATCTAACCCTTGATTTCTTCTTTAATTTTGACAGTATTAAAAATTTTTTTCAAGTTTCCCAAGTTTTCAATTTAAGGTTCTGCTTAGTTTTGGATCCATGTTCTAATTTCCCAATCCTTAGAAATGTTATCCATCATGGGAAATATGTTCAAATTTAAACTTTCCTTTGTGGACTGTGGAGAAATTACTCTGTCAAATGTGCAAGTTTGAGCTATTTTTTATTTTATTTTGTATCATTGCAGGAGAGTGAGTTGGAGAGAAGAACTAAGGAGGTGAATTCATTGCATGTAAAGTTGGAGAAGTTGACAGAGCAGCTGAAGTTGTTTGAAGGAGGGAAGAAAAGTGGTGATGAGGTAATCTTGCAGCTCAAACAGGTACTATATGGAGAAGCATTTTTGGAGGTTTTTTTCCAGTTTATTTTCCAGAACTCTCACAAATGCAAGTTGGTCTCTTTTTTTTTTATTATCAGAAGAGTGGATCCCTGGAGAAAGAAGTAGAGAGTTATAAAGCAGAGTTATTGGAGCTGACCAACAAGATGTCAAGGCTGGTGGAGGATCAACAAAGGAAAACATCTGTAATGCTCCATTCATATGTTTGACAATGCTGCATCTCTAATGTATAAGAGTAATTTCCATGGGAGAGTTTTGAGATGTCTTGAAGCTGACAAAGGTTCATTTGCATTGGAAGTATGTTAATGTATAGATATTGTACCTCAAAGATTCTCATAAATGCAGTGAAATAACTCAGTGATTTACATCCCTTAAGGACTGGATTACTTATTCAAGCATCATCTCAGAATTTGCTTGCAATGCTGGACCATCTAGCATTTCTGTGTTTGGGATTAAAAAAAGAAACCTCTTTTTATGGATTTACTCTGTAACAACATAGTTCTTCTATGGAGTTGATCTCTCTTGAATATACTCTCTTGTAAACTCACCTCAAATTAGAGGCCTGTTCTCAGTTTTGCAACCTTTAATTTTTTTTAACTGCCAGGAGCTGGGAGAAGCAGATAAAATGTTAGAGCTGCTGAAGGCACAGCTGAAGGATGCAAACAGTCAGCTGGAAGAGGTAGAGCAGGCACGAGATGAGGCCCAGCAGGACATCCACAAATTCAAGGAAAAGTTCCAAATCATTGAGCAACAGTACCAGGTCTCGAAGGACAAGCTGGAGGATGCAAGCACTCAGCTGTGGGAGATGGAACGGACATGCAGTGAGGCTCAGTTGGATGCTCTGAGGTTCAAGGAGAAGACCCAACTCCTGGAAGAGCAGCTTCTGGCCTTAAAGGACAAGCGGGGGAAAGATGATGAGGAGTGGATGAAACAAAGGGACAACCTGGAAGCACAACTCTGCACAACACAAAGCAAGGTCTCTGTCTCTGTTCTTGCAGAAAAAAACATTGGCAATGACCAGAGATGTATTATTAAAAAGTTTACTGCGAAGTCAAGAAATTTTGTGCACTCCTTTAAAATTTGTCAAATGTTGGAAATAACTGGAACAGAACAGTTAAGCAAGGTAGGAGAAGCAAATGGTGTCTGGAGTTCATGCTGGCAATTGCTTGCTGCAGCTATTGAAAGTATGCCCATAACATGTATGTTTGGTGACATGATGGTTTAGATTGAATCACCATCTGGATTTTCTAACTTTTATGCTAACCTGCCCCTTTCACCCTGCCCATTTCAGTACAATTCCAGAAGGCAGAAACAAATTTTTTCCCCAGATCTACTTTCTATTTAGTTCTTGTGAAACAGAAGAGATTGACCTTGAGGAGAGTGAATGTGCCATGAGAGGGGAAATAGAGGTGACAGGAGTAAAACATTAAACCCTGACGTGCCAGTTTGAGTATTGTCATATAAATTCTTGAACAGTACATTTCCCAGAAGGCAGATTAAGGGAATTATTTAGTTTTTGTTCACATTGACCTTTTGTTGCATTATTATTTTTTGGGTTTGAAATAAAATTGATGCCTAACTGGCATGCTTTGTCAAACTGGCAAAGAATCACTGTTTAGCATCAAACTACAAAGGCAGTGTATTTCAATGCCATAACGCTATTAAATTTAAATATGGTTTGCAGCACATATGTTTTAAAGGGGTTAATGGATTTCTGCAATCAATGCAGAAGACAGTTATGTTTGTTTCCTAATCATCTCTCTTTCTCTGATCTCACGCTTTTATGAATAGTTGCATGGAAAAAATGATCAATTATGACTTCATGAATTGACTTCTTTTATTGTCAATGTGACCTATAGTTTCATATGCCATCATTAGGGAAAGGCTGAAAATGAATGACTGGAATTAGTGATGAAATTATGATAGTTTGCACTCATTACAACTACTGTTTATCAGGAACCATCAGAATATGAAAATTGTCTACCTTTCTAACTTTTCTAGAAATTTTCTGCAGTTCAACTCTTCTGGAAAGTTTGATGACCCATTAGATATTAGAATCCAATTATGTTCAAAAGTTATATTTTACCTCATGATTGTACTTTCATCTTCATGGTTTTATTGCCCACCCTGTCATTCCAATTTCATTCTCATAATCTGCCAATTACTTTTTTTAAATTTTAACATATATGAAGGTGAAAACAGAGTGGAATATCATTAAGATGTTATTTTATTATTTATTATGAAAACAGTTTTTCCATTTTTGTTCCTTGGTAAAATTTTTTGTCCTGGTATCATCATAGTCTTGTTATACAGAACATTTTAGGATGCTCTTAATTTCTCCAAGCAAACCATTGCAAGCTCAAGATTTTAAAAGGAATTTTGGATTTCAGGCTTCAGTTCCTGTTAATCTTATAAGTTGCTGGTTATCTTTCTTGCACCTGCATTTCTCATCTACAAAAGTGAAAAAGGTAAATGTACACATTAAAATAGATAAATGGTTTCTTTAAATGTTCTTGGAAAAGGAAGGTGCCATTTTGCTCAGCAAGATATCAATATTTCATGGCATTGATTTCCTTCAATTGGATGGCCAATTCATTTTAGATTGCTGAGTGGGACTCCCTGTTGCTCAAACAGAATGAAGAGATGCAAGAATTGGCACGTTCCAAAGCCTGCTTGGAAGAGGAATTGGCTACAAGGAAAAATGAGTTATCCCAACTGCAGACATCAGCCCAGGTCAACAATGCCTCATGACTTTTCGAAAATTCTAGTCATCCATCACTGTCTCCATTTTTCCTCTTCTTGAATATATTCACAATACATTAATTCTATCAGCGATGCATGCAATGCACCCATCAACCTTTTTGTGCAGCCCCTGTTCAAAGAAGTAAAGGTAGACATATTTCATTTGTTCATCACCATAAGGTGTTTTTCATGGAGGTGCTTTAACTTCATTAACCCTTTTGTGGAACATTTTTACACTGCATGTCTATAGAATTTTAAAATAAAAAGTGTAAGTCTTGCATGCACATGAGATTTTGGAACTATATGAAATGAAGCTTTATTAAGCCTCTATGAAAATTAACTTGATGAATGCGATGAAAGCCAAAATACCATAACTGCAGAGAGGTAGCTTTCACAATCATCTAGAGTCACTTGCAGGGTTTTGTGTAACAGCAGGAGTGGCTCATAGATAGGGATTGGTTAAATTACACCAGTCCTAGCAAAAATTTATGTATCAAAACTGAATGAGTAGCATTTAGTGCTCCTGGTGTAAAAAAAAAAAAATAATTGCCTTATACAAATGCCACAACTTCATTTGCATGTTTCCCAGTTCTGGGTTTGTATAATACACTTGCTACTGGATGCCTTCCATGGTAGATGCCATGTTTCCAGAGATGACTTGATGGGAGTGACTTAATCTCTGAGACTGGCACATAACTCGGGTCAGGTTAATGTGTTATCACCCAATGCATTCAGTGCTATGTGCACTGAATGCATTCACCCATTGCATTCAGTGCTATGTGCACTAAATGCATTGGACCTGGGCTATTACTCAAGTAATAGTCCAGGTCACAACTGATTGCACCCACTCTATCTCCCCCTCTTGGTTGGTCCTGCCCGAGACCTCTCTCTCTCGAGACACCTCTCTACTTCCTTCCCACATCGCTTCTTCTGCTCACTGCTCAACTCCTTTCTTCCCTTATCCATTTAGAATTGGTTGTGAATTGATCACCATAATTGTTTAGAAATAGCTCCCTTCACTGCTGACTGAATGTCTCCTCTCCTCAGACAATTCGCTGTCTCATATCAGTATCATTCTGGTGTTTGTGCTTGAGTACTTTCATTATTCCTACTAGATATTTATTCTGTCCCTTCATTGAGCTTGAATTTTTGTTATTACTTATATTTTTCAGGTATGTATTAAGGAGAACATTGAAAAGTTGACCAATTTTTTATCAGGATGGGAAAGGAGCTTGAGTGTGAAATTTATCATTTCATTGGTTTTACAAAGACTTCATAGGATTATGAAAAAATATTTCAGCTGCAAGGGTTGTGACGGTTCATAGACCTAAGGTGAAAGTATTCCATTTATTGTCAACTTTGAACAATGCCACAACAGGTTTTTGCTCATGAACATATCTCTGTGAGAACAAGTGAAAGTTGTTGGTTTAAGCAAGTACTGACCACTGAAGAGTTGAACAATGTTGATGTAGCACTTGCACTGATGTTTTTTGATGTTCCACTGATTATCCAATCCAATCCAAATACCAACTTGGCAGCCATATCTTTCTTTGTTACATTGACATACTGGTCTGAAGCAGGACTCCTGCTCAAGACCCAGCCTTTATATCCATAAGTGGCAGTCTGGCCTAAATGGCATCATTTTAATATAAACAGCACTTTTTCACCAATGTCACAGTATATCACAACATCTCAATTTTTAAACACTGTATTTTCGATCATCATTATTGGTTATATCAGACCCCTTTTGATTAATATTGGCTCATTGCAAATCAGTAAAATTCCTGATTGGTACTGTAACGTTCTTAGTGAGCATGTTGAAAACCCCTGTATCCAGTCAGTTTCCATGGTTTTATAGCCTTTTCTTCTGCATCTAGTCTACCCTAAGGGCAAGTGCTGAGAATAAGCTATGGCTGGAGGAAAGCTGACTGATAGGCCTAGATTTAGCACAACAGCAACATCATCCCAGAAATGTTGGATTTCCTGGCCCCAGTAACCAAATTATCAGTAGTTAGCACAGAAGCACAATTGAGGAGTTCTCTGGAAAAGGGGCTAATGTGCCCATACGCCCTTTTTCTATATCTGTGTCCATGCACTGCTTTAGGTGACTAGTCATAGGATAGGGTGGTCAGCAAGTAGTTAACATGCATATTCTGCAAAGAAGAAGCAGATTTTCCTATTCTCTCATTATAGAGCAGGCCAACTGCCTGGAAATTCCAATATGGCTGCCTCCATGAATATTCCATTAGCACTTGCATGCTGAACGATTTTGGTGGAATTATTTCGTTCTTGCAAACTGAAAATGAAAATGAGGAAGAAACCAGACATGAGGAAAGAGAAAGAAAGAGGCCCATGAACCACTTTCATTCATTTCAGTCATTCAAGCTACTGGAATGATGTGAGAAGTTGGAGGTATCCATGAAATAGTTGCATATTCAGATGATAAATACATTAATAATGGAACACTGCTGAGTGATTGATAAATGAAACATGTCCTGAATATTCACATTTTCATTGCTATTCTTCAAGAAAGAGTTTATTTGAAATTTGAAGATCCATTTATTGATTAATTATTATTTTTAGCTGGAAAGGAGTGGTAAAAGACTCATTGGAAAAAGTTTCAGCTTCGCGGATATGGAAAAGGGCGTATGTGCATAGACACATTCTGCCTGCATCTCCGGAATGTGAGATAAAGAAATTCATTACAACCCCAGGTTCAATTGGATAAAGGTCTAAGATACCATTTTACTGATAATTAGGTTTTGACCAGCTTCAGATTAGCTATGGGAAGTTTTTATTGTTTATCTCGAATTGCATCTTTTGCACATATGCCCTTTTTCTAGAGAACTCCTCAATTACTATTGTGACTCAAAACACTATAGCCTTACAAAAAACTGGAGTTTGTCCATATGAACGCATGACCCATTTAAGACTCATATTTGTGGGTTTTTGTATCTGTGTCTGTTTTGTATGAAAAAATTCATTAAATTCTTTACTGCTAGGATGCAGAAAGAATTTGGAAGGAGTTAGAATCCCTGCAGAAGGAGAAGAATACATGGGAATATGAGAGGATGGAAGGGGAGAAGGCCAAGGCATCCCTGAAGAATGTTGAGTCTCTCCTCAAGGAATCCCATGCCTTGCAAGTGTCCAGTGAGGAGCTTCAACAGGAGAATGAGCAGAGACTCCGAGAGAACTCCTTACGTGTTCAGGAGATGCTTCGCTCTCAAGTGGCTCTGCTCCAAAAACAAATTCAGGGTTGGTCTTACATGAAAAATGCAGCCACATAATTAAATGAGTTTTAATTTATTTTGCAGTTTTAGTGACTTTTCCACCCAGATGTTTTGTGCCCATAAGTTGTTTTTCAATTAAATTTCAGTTGTTTATCAAATGAAGTTGGTTTGTTCCTAAAAGATTATGAACTCTTTCAACTGTTCAAAAGCATTTTGTATCTTGGTGTTAACATTTTGTTGGGTGACATTTATTTTATATCTCAACTAAACATACTTCTGTGAAAGGAGCAAAAGCAACTTCCAAATTTCATTAAATAAATACTATTAAGCACTAATGAATGTACACTGCATAACTTCATTTCCCTTCCTGCATTCTATCATGTATGCATGACTACCTTTGGATCATTCATAAATGAGGATCATTCATTAGAATGGACTTAAAGCAAAGTGAATCTGATAGTCAGAGCAAGAGGAAATGCTAAAATGTTCTGTCTCCAAGGACTATTTTATGCACTAAGATGTGTGCAAAATGCAGGGTGTTTTTTTATTAGCACAACCCATGAAAAATGGCATAATTTCCTACATAATGCAACTAGTGAGTTGAAACTTTGGATGAACATAGATCCAAGCATGCACACACAACTCACTTTATTGCAGCAGATGCTGGAATTGATCCCCATCTATCTCCATGCACAATTGAACTCAACACTGCAACTTCTAAAAAGTATGGTGTAATGGATCAACAGGAATGTAACAAATGCTTCTTTTTATGTTCTCCTTTAACTCCAGAAAACTAAGCAGGTGGGTTGTTTTTCCAAAGCTATTCAAAATTCCACTTCGGTTTTTGAGAAAAGTTTATTCTGTCAAGTGTGTTTTTCCAATAACCTTATTTTTTCAGGTGATTTTTTCATAATGCATCTTAAGTTTAAGAAATTGGTACCACCCTATAGTATTCCATTAAGAAGTATTCCAATAATGGAGGTGAATTGTGTTGGACTTACACATTGTCTCAACCATCAACTCAACCATTTACTTTTTATGCTGTGAACTACCTCAAATATTTCTTTGTTTTAATTGCAGAGAAGGATCACGAGTTAAATGCATTCAGACATGAACGTACCAAGCTTCTTGAAGATGTGAGGGCCTTCACTCCCAGGCCCCTACCACATCCTGGGTCTGTTTCCCATTTTTTTTTTGCTTTTTTTTTTTTGCAGTTCTCACTTCTTATAAGAAAAATATCAAATCTGGATTCCTTTATTCAGAGAAGAAGGCCAGTCTTTGCACTTCAAGACCTCCCTCAGCTCTTCAATGACTCACTTTGGGCAACTCCTAAAAGGTACAGATTTAAAACTCATGTTAATTTTAGAACCTCCAAGAACATAAAATGCAAATAGCTTTTTTTATTTTCAGGAACTTTTCTGCAGGAATTTTTCATTAATGATAATGAGGCAAGGAATTTTTTATTTTTAGCAAAGAAACCCTGCATGCATGAGTACAAATTGTTGCTCAGAGATGGAAGGGCTTTTTGTGTAGGTGTAAACCAGTTACATTTATGCCTAAATAGACCTAATGAGTGGTCACAATAAAAAAAGCAGTAGTGTTACACCTGCATCAGGAACTTTCCATGTTAGGAGTTGTCTGAAGGATGGATCATGGTTGACCTCAGTGGTGTCCTAGAACCTATATTTCAAAGCATATCAAAGATGTGCTTTGAAATGGGGAATTAGGGGGGTAGTGCTAAAATTCTTCCAGTGGAGCTGGAAGATCATACATCAGATTTAGAAAATATAGGCATTGAGGTTGCATTAATCTGAAATTGATCTTATTAACTTGGTGCCTGGATGTAGCTAGATTTTTTTTCCCCATAGAATTTATGGATGTTGTGAATTATTGTTAAAAGATATCCAGGCAAAGCTGGAAGAGATGCCAGCCAAGAAGGATGAGGAGGAAGAAAGAGTGAAAGGTGAAATTGGAGAAGTTTGTTCCCACTGGTCCCATGAACTCACCAATGCCCTTTCCCATCGCTTATCTGGTAAAGATGCTACCATGTAAATTCTTCCTTGATTTAGAATTCATCACATATTGAAAACTTACAATTGGAGAACTCCTTACATTTTCCCTTTAGGTGATGCCATTGAGTTGGAGAAGGAAGAAAGGAAGCCATCATTAATCTTGGGAAAATATTTGCTGTGATTTTTCTTATCCTGTGATCTCATACCATTTAAATCTAAGCTAGTCACTCTAGAAATCTTTTTCAAGTATTTTTTTACCTTTGAAAATAAATTGGTTTCACCATGTCTCAGTAGGGAGATTTTCATTTTACTTTCTTCTGTTAGTAGCAAACAAGAAATTCATTCGGTCTTGTGCTTAGGAAGCTCAATACCTATTAGAACTACTTCATTGATAGTCTTTTGTTCCAATTCCTCTCAGAGCATCATTATTATACTTTGAAAAAAAAAAAAGTTGAAAAAAAGTTGTCCATTTTTAGAAGGTACTAGTTTCCTCCATTGACTTCAATGAAGAAGCAAAGACTCTTTTTTGGCCAGAGGCAAAATTTAGTTCTAAGCGACAGAAAATAAAAATGTCTGCATATGAGTTTTCAACATGTAAGCAGTATCGGGTAAGAAATGCATGACTGTAATCAGATTACATTCAGATGGAATGTATTACAGTAATGCATTCTTTTCTTCTGGTAGTAATCAGCTCTGGTATTCAGACAAATTCCCTCCCAAAAAGTAAAAAATTATTTTCTATTACTTCCTTGCTCAAATCCCAGAATGGATGTACCTCTCCTCTGCCTACACCCCCTTTGATCCTTCATCTTGCTCTCCTAACCCTGTTGAGCATTGCCTCCCATACCCTCCTCCCCCTTGCAGCAAGTATGACTGTACCACTACCCCCACCACATTGTAGCAAGTTCATATTGTGAGTCCTTACCCCACAGAACTTGACTGAAAAGTAATCCAAAGTAAACTGATTACAGATTATATTTTCAAAGGAGCAATCTGATAATAGTTATAGGTTATGTTTCTTCCAAAAGAATCTGTAATCAGTTACAGATTACTTTGTAGAAGTCATTTTCCCAATACTACTTGTAAGCAAATTTTATTTCAATGAATACAGCCATATTTACTGATCAATGTATGCAATTCATTTTCTCAGTTATGCATTGCATGTGTATTGCAAATTGTGAAAGTGTGCAGTCCATTGGCTGCATGGGGTTGGTAACTCCCTCTGCACTAATGCACTTTGGGAAAGAGAAATTCAAAGTTGACCCTTGAATCTATCACTACTTGAAGTTCATGAACAGTGTTACAGTTGAAGGATGAGCTCTTGGGGTGAGGTGGTGTTCCCGTCATCACGAGCATTTTGGGGTGGTGCTGATGATGAAGTCCAAGACCACTTCCTCCTCAGGTTTCATCTTTGACCAAATCCATGCATGAACCCATCCCAAATTTTATTTTTAAACCTATCATCATGTTTTCTCTAGGGAACCAGAATGGCAGATGGAAAGTTCAGTGAAGGACATAGGCCCCTACCATCTTGTCTCTGTTGAAGGAAGCATGTTGTCTGGTCAGTGAAGACATGCCTGCTTCTGTGAAAACATGCATCATGCCATAGCAGCAAGGATGAGTTATGTAAAGCAAGGAAGGCAAATTGCCATTTGCAGATTTTGGTGGGTGGATGCTGGAAGAGGGTTCATGCATTCCAGCTGGCCAGGCATTCCTGGAAGGACTGGAGAAGGGTGAAAAGAAAAGGCGAGATCTGGCAACCTTGGCCATGAGTTGCAATCAGCGAGTCTTCCTCCTTGAAGCATCTTGCTTCTTCTCTACTGAGCATGCCCGCCCCCTTCTTCATTCTGTAAATCAATACCTGATTTCTCAAACTTGAATTTTTTTAAATTGTATTTCCTGGAGTTTCTCCTGTTTTGAGGAACTTTTCATCCTTGAATAGTATGGCTTTCATGTTTGCAGTTTTTTGCATCATGCATGATCTTAACCAAGGGTGCTTGTCCTTGTCCAAGTTATCTTGGACAATGACACGCAGCCTATTTCTAAGCCCCAGCATGAACCAGTCACGTGCAGAACTAGAACTAGGGACTAGAAGCAATGGTGCTTTCTTTTTTTTTCATGCAACTTTCCTGGGGCAGATGTGTGTCAGTTCAAGTTACAATAATATTTCTTCTCCAAAGGATTTTTAAAGCTTTAGGACAAAGGTGCAGAGTCAGCATCTTGCTAATCACTGTTGGTTGGTTGAGATTCTGAGAAAGGAATTCCCATTGTAAATCTCTAAAGAAAGTAACATTTTATAGAATTCCCAGGATATTGTTAGCAGCTTTCTTGTCACCATCAGTAATGTAAGTCAGAACCAATTTTTTCTTGTGAATTATCTTCACATTACCATTTCTACAATGGAAAATTGTTAAATTAAAATACATGCACTGTTTATGAGACTGCTTATGAACAATAAACAAAAGCAGAAATTGAATTTGAGATTGGAAATCTCAAAATATTTTAGTTTTGCAGGTTGATTTGAGATCAGCATTTTTTGATAATTTGTCATTATAAGAATTCTTATTTCTCATTGGTAGGGTGCAATTTTTATTTCTCAGGTCATTTGTTGCTCGTTAATAAAGAATGTCACAGTCTTCAGACTTTTCACTTGAATTCAAAGTGTCCCTCTCCCCTCTCCATTTAGCTTTTTATGTACAACTTTGAAGAAACATCTGCAGATCATGCACTGTCCCCAGAGGTTCTGTATATTTCAGTCAACCTTTAAAAAGTGAAATCTTTGGTAGATCCTGAGAGAGCTGAGCAGTCGAGGAGGGACTTGTGAGGGATTTGTGGGTATGGCATCTCTACCTCTAGTCAATTATGTCTCTGATGTCAGCTCTTCATCGTCGTCATCGTTCGCTCCTCTTGTCCGGCGCCTCCACACCTCCCATACTCATCCCTCCTCTGAATTTCACCTTCTCGAATCCCCCAACTTCGTATCTGGCCTTGCTGCTGCTGGTCAGTTTTCAACCATGATTCACCAAATTATTGCATTGAATTTAGTGCCTGTATGTCTTATTTTCCTGGATTGGATATGTGGGAGTCATTCAGTTTGAAGTCCAGCTATAGCTGCAAAATCCACATAATGAGCCGCATGTAAAAACTTCAGTGTTTAGTTATTCACAAGTGATGTCATGTTTTCTGGATAGGATTTGGATACTGATTCTTTCGTGTTTTTTTCTCATATTCTTATTCATTCAGTGATGCCATCAGTTCATCATGGTCATGAGTTTCGATACACCATATGATTGAATGTAAAAGTAAAATCTTTCTGTCTCTTACCATTTATTTCCTGATTTCATAAGGTTCTTTTTGGGTGTTATTCAGGTCTGGAATGGAGTGAGGTGAACGGTGTGGCAGGAGAAAGCTTTATGGTGTATTATGATACCCCAGATGTGGATGCAGAAGTGTTTTCGTCCATTAGGCATGCTCTAGAAGCATCCTTACTTTCCTCCTCTGCCTTCTGCCTCCCCCTCCGACCTTCCCTCTCCCGATCTAGGTCGCACACTGGGAAAGGTAACCTTTATACCTGATCCCTCCTCTCATGATCCCATACTGCAATGGATTTCGGATTTCTTGTTTCCAATAAATCCCATGATCATCAGACTAGCTTTGCTTTGACTTGAGGAGGAGGAGCTTAGGGAATGACCCTTGATCCAATGGAAGGTCCGCTTGTGCCGGATCGTTGATCGAACATTCCATTCTCATTGGAGTGTTAGGATTGAACTCCATGGATCAATTCCAGCGACAGCAGTTCGTAGATTGTAAAATGATCGAAGCCTCTTGAAGGAAAAAGAAACATAATTTGTTATCACTTTGGCATATAGTGTGGGGTGGTAGCGAAGTAAAAGTAACGCGTTACAGTTACTAATTGCATTTTATGATAACTTCAGCGGTAACAAGTTACTTTGTAGGGACTAGTAATGGAAACAGTAACTTCTTTTCAAATGAAAATTTAGTAGCGTTACTGTAACACGTTACTCTAGATGACAGTCAACTTATGCTGAAAATGAGTGCTGTATCACAAACATTCATCCTTTTCATCACGAAGCTAAAAACGTGGTTCTCAAATTCGATGCCCCAACCAGCCAATAGCGCCATGGCTATTGAGGCTATTGAGGACAAGCAGAGACATTTCAACTTAACCCTTTCAGACCTGAATTAAAGCCACTATCGGAACAATATACTTTTTTTTGCATTTTTGGGTCATTTTCTTATTCTACTTTCACTTTTTATACTCTATTATCGTTTTTATAATTTATATAAATATACCGTATATTATATATTATACATGTAAATATATAACTGAACATTATACAAACTAACAGCTGAAATAGGCTTCCTACAGAGTTCAGTCGTACAGAATAGTGTCCATTGTAATGGAATATGGGGTGCTAAGTCACGAGAATCCCAAAGAATCACCATAGACGCATAGGAAATGTGATGTCCATTGGAATGGACACGGGGTCTGAAAGGGTTAAACAGAATTTCTTTCTCCAGCTTTGAGGAGCAGCTAAGAGTGGACTCCACACACACGAGGACATTGCATTGTCACAGCTCCCTGCCAGCCAAAGTTTGTTGCATCTTCGAATAAAAATGCAAAACTGTTTCTTGGGAGTGCCGAGCGACTTTCATGCATCTACACCAGCATGTGGTAAACTTTCCCTGAGATGCTTTACAAAACAGGAGTGGAT
This sequence comes from Darwinula stevensoni, assembly GCA_905338385.1. Lineage (NCBI taxonomy): Eukaryota > Metazoa > Arthropoda > Ostracoda > Podocopida > Darwinulidae > Darwinula > Darwinula stevensoni. Next base: position 57,878 of record CAJPEV010000176.1, on the reverse strand, counting down.
ATAATACAAAATATCCATGTCATTCACTGGAATACTGTCAAATTGATGACCAGTTCCAGGTCGACAGAGCTCGGGAAAAGTAACTTGAACATGTAGCTAGTCACTATCGAGAAGGAATTATACGTGCAACTAATTGCTTCTAGGATAGAATACTTGTAACTAGTTACTTTCACATGCAACGCGTCTAACACTGCTGGCATGTTCCTTAGTCCAATCCCATTTGTGGGAAGAGCGAAAAGTTATTGCTGGTCTGTGTGCGTTTGTATTCCCAGGGTTTTAGCTTAGACTGTTTACGGATGATTTTCTGCAAGGCATTTTTCTCCAGGTCATCTCTCCTTTTAAGCCAGAACGTTTTATCCGAAAAGAAGTACATGTATTTTTGCCTGGACTGAACGGGGCAGGTTAGAATTTAACCCCACGATCGTCCCTTGTTTAGTTGCATACTATTTGAATGAGAGAACGTGCAACGCAAGATTTAAAGGCATATGAGTGCTCAACTAAAAGAGCAGTTTACCCATTTAAAGGAAATCGAAGAAACTGGAAGCACCTATGTTAATTGTGAAGGTGTATCAGTCCTATTGCTGTGAGATCATGTGGCAGTTGCAGGAATCATAAGGTGCTGAGTTGAAAGAATTTCTGTCTTGGCAACCCCAATGAAGATAGCTAATCCTTGTGGCTAGAACCTGTTCCTCCAAGGAGACTCCACCCATCTTCCTCGGTTAATTATGGAACTCTCGACTGGCCTCAGCAAGGCAGCCCAGCTGCACCTTGGTTATACCCAGATAACATATTTCGTGGGGCCCACGTTGGCCCAACGTGGTCCTCCAACGTCAGGATACGTAGGCCCCACGTGAAAGTGACCGTTGGGCCAACGTTGGCAGTAAGTTGGATAGCAACGTATAACCCACTTACCCAAGTAGCTGGTTTTTGCTCTATATCGTCATTTCGCACCATATACTTAGATTCCCTTTCCAGTGGAGGCATTCCCATCTGTAGTACGGAACCTGTACTATATACTACAACCTATCAAGGACCTGTCTCCTATTGGTAGGAGACATAGGACAGTACAGACGTGGACATACTCCTGATTGTACTAATTACAGTACATGTCAGAGGATGGACCACCTCGTACGGTTCCATGAAATATCCGCAATATCAGTTCTTCATTTCCTCCTATAATGGAGATGAGAAAATGGCGGAATTGAGCTCACGGATGCTTCCTCTATATTTCAAACCTCCTATTCGGATGGAATTCTTCCGCCTTTCAAAAGGATTCTCATCGGGAATATGAGTTTGTTTATGGCCTGAGCTCCATGAATCTGTCTTGAATAAGTAGATAACAAATGATGACATGTCCGCGCGTACTGATTCCTACAATGAGATTAGGCAAGACATGGCGAGGTACTAAACGATCCTGCGAAGGACGATTCCAGGGAAAGAGGGAAGGGATATTTTGCGGAAAAGCGAGACCTCATACCTGCATCTAGTGGCCTGGCGAATAACTTCAAGGTTTTGAAGTTCTCCACCAGGAGTGCTGCAGTTCTTTTCAACGTGTTCCCCAACATCCACGTTCCGTCGTTTCCCACCTTTATCCAATGTGGGCCCAACGTAACGTGTTATCTGGGTATGTATTGTAATATAGCTGAAGTCTCTGTGCGGAAGTAGACGACATTCTGTAAGTGATGGAACTTGGAGAACGGATGCCCTGAAGCACTTCAGAAACCTGCGAATCCTACTTGTTTCGTCATATTTTTTATTTCTCCATATTTTAGTAGAGTCTTTGACTCGACTGGAGGCTGGAGGGTGTTTGGTACGTTACCTGTGAGGGGTCAGATCCGAAAAATTTTCAATGTTCATGACAGGACAAAATATGTAATGTTTCATCAGGAACCTAATGGGGTATTCCAAATTGACATCAGAGATGAACTGGACGAGATACAAGGATTCAAGGGAGGTAGTGTGGAGTGCTATTATTGAGAAGGTGAGACGGTCAAATAAAGAAGAGAAGCAGAGTAGATGATTATCTTATCGTTCTCAATGGATAGATTTTTTATGTTGTAGAAGAATGATCTTGAATTTTGCTACAGCACCCATGACCAGTGTCCGTGGGTGGCAGACTTTAGGCGACCAGAAAAGTAACGAACACCAACTTTATTGCAAGTACAAAACATACCGTAATGCTCCCCAGATCAAGCCATGCACTTATGTGTCTCACTCCAACCTTTCCGGATCTGATCGTTACCCCAATCATCTACTGAAATAATTGTATTTCCTCTGATTGAATCAGAGATCTTGTGTCAACTCCTTTCAATCGTATATTTAACATTTTCTTCTCAAAGACCCAGAGAATTGTTCTCGAAAGGGTAGAATCGGTTTCGATGGATCGAGAGGGCAGGGACATACATACGTCGGTGTTATTAACCGACTATCCCGAGAACTACGACGAGTTACGAAAGACTGAAAGCACACATGTTTGGTAGGAAAATTATGCTGAGACCAATAGCTGAAAGTTAACCTACGCTCCAGTTACTCCTCTGATTGCGGTAAAATAATCATCCTCCAGCAAAAAAAAATAATCATCATGGACTCATGGGTGCCATGCGTACATAGAAATGCTTCAGAGCTCGTACGTATGCTGACCAATCGCGAGGTAAGTTTCATCCGTTTGCCCTTCGGCCTCACGTGTCCAGTCGAGTGGTTTGTTAGCAATGTTCTCATTCATATTTCCGTGTTTGTTGTTTTGTAATGATCATGGCATGTTGTGTCTAGTTTGGGACCTTACTATACGACTTTTCGATGATATTCAGCAGCGGTATGATGTAGAGGGGCTGAAGGGGGGACACGTGCCCCCCCCCTCTTTTAGAAAAAAAAAGAAGCAAAAGTAAGAAGGAAAAGGCGCACGAAAATGCTTTGTAACAGTGTCCCATAGAGCCCCGTGCCTCCCCACTTTTTCCATTCACGCTACGTTTGTGATTGTCAGATCTGTAGTCTCTTCAAATTCGAAAATCTTGAAGAAGACTTGTCTCTGTGACCCTGTGACTCTGCATTGATATTATCATCACAGCTTTTCTCTCGATAAGCGAGGGAAGGAAAGCGGGAGCGCTTGTGACCTGAATGTGTAGGGTATCTCACGACCTTTTTCACGTTTACCACATCACTCCACTTTTTCCTATTTCCTGAATCTCACGGTCTTTTCCGTATCGCAATCTACGCATGTATCACCATTGATAGTACTAGAACGGAAACAGTTCCCATTTGTATCGCATCTCCTCGGTGTAGGTGGAAGACGATAATATGTTCAAACGTGAGGAATTTTTCGTCCGCCAAGTCGCCAATCGAGTCACAAGTGTAGCCAACTTCATTTCCAAGCCTTTTTGTGCGGAGAAATCGTAGAAATCTGAGAAAAACTAAGGAGGTCGATCGGCTAGAAGTTTATTAACGGACATGAGAGATGAACAGAATTGAGATATCGCATATTCCTGGGAATTTCATCGTGCACTTCTTGGAGGGATCGGCTGATGCTTTGCTTCCTCATATCATTATACCCAAAGAGTGGAGACGGAAACTCCGAGGAGGCGCGAGAGTCAAAAGGAAAAGCAAGTCTTATGAGTTCATGAGGTGATTTGGGATTGTAGAACCTCCATCTCGCCGGAGAGAAAAAAAAAGGGTAGAAAAAAATTAGTTCATGAAGGTTTTCCATGGCGACGATGAATCTCTAGGGCAGACGAGCCCGGAGGGGAGAAAGTGTCAGCAAGAATCCGGTACCCATCTACGATTCTACGCAGGGGTCACGGCGAAGGTAGTAAAAGCCGTCTTTCCTCTTTTCTATTCGTCTGTCCGAGACGACTCTGCCGCGTGTTTTCTTGGGTTCTCAGTCCGGTCGGAAGTGTGTGCTTCTTCTGCTGAAGAAAATCCTGCTTTCATTTTCTCGCTTCTCGTAGCCTGGATCGAGCGAGATGAACGTGGCCAACTTCGCTGCCGGCCCTGCCAAGCTTCCCGAACGGGTCAGTTCCTCTTGTTTTCTTCTATGAAATCGGCTCGGTCTCTATTTTGCTTTCTGGAATTGGCTCCCACGAGACACGCTATCGCTAGGGCGATCGAGGAGATTTCGACCCCTTTTATACTAGGTATGACACATTAGTAATAATAAATGGGAGAAATTGTAGGGCAAAAGCTTCTGGCGGTAACCGTTGCTTTAGTCGTAGTCGCTTTGGTTCGTCTCCCTACCGTTCGTGATGTAGTTCCATGGCTTCTCGACGACGGACCTAGGTATTTTCAGAGTTTCATACAATCCTGTCCATTCTGCTCTCCTCGGGAGCTTCTCGACGAGAAGCGCCCATAAGGAAAGCATGACCTTTACAGTTCTTCGAATAACAAAAAGTCAGACAAGTTTTTGCTGAGTCTCGCTGAGGATGCAGAAAGAACCCAACGCATACTGAACGATCTATATCCTATCGAATGAACGGGAAATGTGCTAGTGTGCTGCATTTAGAGGAAAATGATTTACCCTAATTTAATTGTATTTCTCGTGAAACCAGAACGGTATAAGCTCTAGTTCCATTTTAAATGGAATGTGGTAGCGTAACCACACCTTACTACGCTCACACGTCATACAATATCGAGTGTTTAGTCCCAAGCGTGTTTGACGAAGAGTAACCCAGTAAAAAAAAGACAAAAAGTAAGGGTGATCTGATTAAATTGAGAAGATGAACTTCGTCGATTGTTTCGTGTTCAGGGAATGAAAACTAAACGTCATTTTTCCCAAATTGTGTTCTTTCATCCTGTTACTACTGGCCCGGCGCGAGAACGTCTACGTTTATCACAGATAGAGAACTCAATCAAGTCCCAGATGATTTACGAAAGCATGTTCTATTCAACGGTTTCATTGTTTCGTTTGCTCCGAATCTAATGCTCTAAATAGAGAAGTTTGAATCTCCTCCAGTCTGGAGTTCATCGTAATGCGGTGGCTGTGGTTTCGACCGGAATGAACGGTGTTCATCCCCGAACGCATTCAGAAGTAATGCCAGTTCTGCTCGTCGGTGTTAGTATACGAAGGGAATTGGAAATGCCGGACAGGTGCTGGAGAAGGTGCAGAAGGAGTTGCTGGACTACAAGGGAACTGGGATCAGCGTCCTGTGCACGAGCCATCGGTCCAAGGAATTCACTCAGATCAACGACCACGCCGAGGCTACCCTTCGAAAACTCCTGTCTCTCCTTTTTCCTTTTCCATGATCACGATGAAAAGAACCCATTTAGGTCGAAATCGCGTCGAAGTTCCTTTCAGGATCTCGGCAAATCCCAGCGAATCTCTTGTATCCTAAATTCAGCACGGAATGAAAATACGAGATTGAAAAGTGGATGAGTCTCTGCTTGATGCGCGAAGTCGTCCTCGCGTGTTGCACTGCGTCGGTCATTCGAATGCTTCTATGCCCCACGATGTCGACTCCTAATTCGCCTGTTTTAGGAAGAAAAATCACATATGCGTTCCCATTCATAATCGTAATGAAGCAGATTCTCTCCTAAATCCTCTTTTGCATCGAGAAATGAAAGCGATATTGGTTTAAACTGACAATTGTGCAACACGTGCAAGACGCAAACCATAGCTGAGCGTCTCGCTCCCAAAAAGATGCATATGTCGTAGGGTTTTGTGGAATTCAGGGGGATTTCGAATCTCCCTAGGGAGAGACAGAATTTTGCTAAACCCGCAGGTTTAACGTAATCTTCTCGAAATCCTCCATTATGTCTCCTCCCCCTAGGGGGATTCCAAATCACCCAGATTAGCTGCCAACGGTTCCTTTTACTAATTACTTCTGTCTGTTCTTGGGATGCAAAGCAGTACGTGCTCGTCAACTTAAAAACTCTTTCTTCTTTAGTGGTAGGCAGAAGCAGGCACGTCATTCTCACTGATAGCTAACAAGGCATTCTTCAGCCTTAAATAATCCGTCAACACAAACGAAAAAAGAATTGCTCTCGGCGGGACAAACCTTAGGAAGGGCAATTTTCGAGCCAGGGAGGGAGGAATCTTCCTAGGGTGAAGTGACATTGACACGACTTAGAGAGGATTTCGCAAAACACGCAGGTTTAGCGAAATTCTGTCGGGAGATTCGAAATCCCCCTGAATTCCATAAAACCCTATGACATATATGCATTTGAAATTGCTTTGAATAAAGAAAGACTTGGGGAGCCTGTTCAAGGTTTCGTGCTCGTTGTCTATTTTTCTTTTTTTTTTCTTATTTTCATTTTTTTTACTACTTCTTTTTCTGTGAATGATCTAGCCTTTATGGATCTCGTTTCTTTGTCACATTGCCCATTTTAGATCAAAGCTGTTCTAATAGCAACGTTACGTTAATCGTAAACATACGACGACGTGCTTAAAATTTTTTTTTTTTAATTCTCTTAGCCTGATTTTATTATTCTTGGTATTTTTCAGAGATGTGCCTCCGAATTACTCGATCCTCTTTCTGCAAGGCGGTGGAGTCGGTCAATTCGCTGGAATTCCACTGAATCTCCTGAATGGATCGTCCGAGATGGATTACGCCGTGACGGGTCTGTCCCTTGCCACATCAGGGATCTATTCAGTTTCACCAAAGATCTCGCCATTTCACCGATTTGATTTATTTCCGCATCGCAGGTTACTGGTCGAACAATTCAGCGAAGGAGGCAGGGAAATATGGACAGGTGAATTCGGTGCTTCCTAAACTGGATTCCTATACGGGAATCCCCGATCGTGGCACATGGAAACTCTCGCCCCAAGCTGCCTACTTGTATTATTGTGGCAACGAGACCATCTGCGGTGTGCTTCAGATATTATTTACAGTCGTTTGTGTTGTTAACATAGTTATCTACTTTCGTTGTCAGTTCTGAGCGAAGTTTACGCTTTTTCACATCCGCTCTTGTTTTTTATGTAATTTTTCCTCCGTTTTTCGATAGGAGTGGAATTCCAAGATGTGCCCGCAGGACTGCCTGGCGTACCTTTGGTGTGCGACATGTCTTCGCATTTTCTAACTCGCCCCGTCGATGTCTCGAAGGTTAGTCTGGATATCAGGAGCTCTGGATGCCAACGAACACGCATGATGAGAGATCTCGGGGCATAGACCTTGGGGATAACCGAGAAAAACAAGCCGTAGGCACATGGAGGATGTTAGAGGAAAGAATCGTGGCAGCTGCCCGCATACGAGACATATTGAAGATTAGGATCTCGTGACGAGCTGAACCAAAGAGCTGAAACCACTCTGCGACCGCCACCGTCGCCATCGGTGAAGACGTCACGTGACTCCACCTCGTTCTCCTTTCTTACGTGGGAATATGGACTGTCCAACTAATGTACTGTACCGTACAGTGTCTTAGCCATTTGCACATGTTTGTATCCATTTGACGCCCGACGCAAGAATGGCGATCATCCAAGGATTTATCGTGCAAATGTATAGGAGACCGGTGCAGGAAAATTCTTAAACATGTGAATGCAGAAAAGCAGAAGTCCAAATTCATCGTAAGCCATGTGTCTTTGTCCTAAGCGTGAGAGAGACTCGCGGAGATCCAAAAATGGAATCTTATAAAGGTACCATCGCGTGGCTACATTTGCCTCGCACCTATGGCCTCGATGCGTTCCATACGGAGAAATGCATGCCTTGTTTTGAGATAGGACGGTCGAATGAGGATGTCTTGGTGACTGTCAAACGCGTTCTGAAGCATCATTTTCAACATGAAATGGGGTAGTTCGCACGATAGATCCTGCCTGGTTCTGGTTAATTCTTGAGTAGGGTCCCAAATGGGTAGATAGAAGTGAAATGGCCAAGTTAATGGGACCATGCATTCCAGGTGTAGTTGGAGAGTATCTGGGACACCACCGAGGAGGACGGTGAATGTCGCGGATGCCTGGATGGATGGTCTAACTTGTGGATCGAAGTTCCTGGTGACTAAATTTAAGGCAATTCCCGGAGCACTTTGCACTAAAACAACCAGCCGAATTATAAGATTGTGGAAGAACCTCCTCTCTATAATAGCTGTTTATCTAAGTCTTTGTTGTACCTAGTATTCTGTATCCTGATTACTCCAGATTAACCCTAGAAGTGCCAGAAGCTGCACAGTAGCCTACCAACGTCGATTTTATCGACGGTTGGCACTTCTAGGGTTAAAGTCATTGAATACTTGGGTCGGTTAAAATGAAAATTCCGATTTGCAGTACGGACTGATCATGGCGGCAGCACAGAAGAACGTAGGTCCAGCCGGGGTAACTGTCGTGATCGTGAGAGACGATCTTCTCGGTCGAGCCAATCCCCTTTGTCCCTCCATTCTGGATTATACCCAACAGAAGAAGAATAAGTCCATTCTCAACACGCCTTGCTGCTTCTCGTGAGTACGAAAAGAAAAGCTCGAGTTTTCATGAATGCTATCCTTTTCGATAACTTCGGTCAATCCTCATTCGCATGAACGAGCACGACGCTGAGGTGTCTCAGGAAACCATTCCTTCCTGGAATCCATTTTCTGTATTAGCAAACTGATGTTTATATTGCCGAAATCATTCTAAACTGATAAAGACGTCAAAATAACTCCAGGAAAGTCCTTTCAAGTTTTTCGGCTAGTTATGTTCAGTTGCCAATTCCTCGATCAGTTTTTTCAACCTCTTGAACGCGTGTAAAATTTAATTTTAATAAAAATTGGATCGAATGCAATTTGTATTTTCCTTTTAAATATTTACTCTAGTTAAAGCTCTTGAATGTTTCAATGACTTCACGAGATTAATTTCCTTTCATGTAGGCTGTACGTGACGGATCTGGTTCTGGAATGGATACTGGAGAATGGGGGAGTGGAAGAGATGGAGCGACGTTGCATCGAGAAGAGTGAGAGCCTGTACGGAGCGATTGACGGATCTCGGGGATTCTACTCGAACCCGGTGGATCCGGGATGTCGAAGTCGAACCAACGTTCCGTTCCGGGTGGGTGGAGCAGGTGGAGACGAAGCCCTCGAGAAGGCATTCTTGGAGGGCGCCGCTCAGAAACACATGATCCAACTCAAAGGACACAGGTGTGTTCTGTCACTTTGGGAAATACTTTCCATTTTCCTGCCATTGAAAATATTCTCGTTCGACTAGATCGGTGGGTGGAGTGAGAGCGTCGCTGTACAATGCTGTCACCAAGGAGGAAGTGGAGTGCCTCAGGTCCTACATGATCGAATTCCAAGAAGCCCATCAGAATTGATTTTTCTTTTTCTCTGTGTGCATGTGTGTTCCATCTCTCGGTGTATTGCTCCGTCGCTCAATATTATATTCTTGCTTCCGGTTCCATTTGCTCAAAAGTTCTTGGGAATTCTCACTGAACAGTTTTTTAAATGCTTATACAGAGATCTAACAAAGAAAGGTCCACTTCAAGAGACCGCTGGGCTGGGAAAGACTATAGCTTCATTCCCATTAATTAGATGGAAGACTGCCGTAGAATGAACTGCTGCGGCAGCTCCATCCCTCCGTTTCGTAGCAAGGACCTCATCCTCATCTCTTCCATCCCGTGGCATGGGCCTCATTCGTCCTCCCACACCTTTCAATGGAAAGAAAGGGTCAATAGACTTGTGCGAAGTGTGGAAAATCCGCCTTCTGGCAAACTTTGCACATTGATACGAAAGAATCTTATTTGATGACGAAGTTCCATCCTTTTCCGTTCATCATAAGTATGGGACAGAAAGAATGAAAAAGTTCAAGGTGAAACACCCAACCGCTACGTTGACTGGAACCGGGATCCGCATGGATGCAGAGGGATTGAGGACAATAGAGAAAAACGCGAAAAGGCGCCTCGAACCGTAGAATTTATTATAAGGAAAGACCAACATTTCAAGGAAAAGGCCCCCTTCATCAGGGTTAACTAAAAAGGAGAATAAAAATAAGAGGAATAAGATAATGTAAAATTAAAATATACGACTGAGTCGAAAGGGAAAGACAAAAGATGAAACTTTTAAATTATGAAGTAATCAAAGAACGTGAAAAGAGGGCAACAGAAAAGACAGACACGAAGCAGAGGTACTCGTATAATGCAGTGAGAAAACAAAGAATGACGGCTGGGATGCGTAGGGGAAGGGAAAGTGAGGTGACTGGGCTAGATTGTGGAGTTGATGGCGGGTTTCAGCTTGTTTATCCAGAAATTTTCACGACTCTTGCGATAAAGGGGGTCGGAGAGTTTCACGTGTTTCTATAGGATGGATGGAAAGATCTTCGGACCGGTCATTGTTGGTGTTTAAATGTAAGCCGGTAGGTTGGTTGTACTTCAACTTGGCGTACCGGATGTGTTCTTTGGTGCGATCACTGAACGGTCTACACTTCTCGCCGACATACTGGTCTCCGCGTTTCTTGCACGTAATTAAATAAATGACATTAGAGTTGGAGCAGGTCAGTGAGAAGAAAATTTTAAAAGAAGCACAAGTAACAGGAGTGAAAGGTTGTAGCTTGAGGAAAGTAGGCATGAATAGGAGCATTTGGGAGAACTGCAGAAGTTGAATCCCTTTGGGGGCGGAGCATCAGTAATAGTAATGAGGAACGAACGAGCATATCTTTAAGGTTCATAAGTCTTTTAAAGGCTATTAAGGATGGTTTGGGGAACAACTCCTTGAAGTCGTTGAAAAGCTGAAATTCACGATATTTAACATGAATCAGGCTACGGATGTGTAAGGTTTTAGGGTTGAAGCGCAAAGAAAGAATGAAGTTGATGCATGGTTTTTTTGTAATCTCCCTGTAATGAAGGACGTGACTGCAAGAAGTGGGAGATCAAGTTCAATTTAAACGCAATATCGACGAATGACTAGCATCTAGTTTAGAATCTCGATCTACAATGTCGATCGATAGTTAGCTTTTCGTCCACATTGCACTTAAAGACTCGACCGGTCGAATAAGTTGAGAAAGCAGGCTTGCATCCACCGTCAATACATATTTTGATCGGTTTGCAGCTCACTTACGATCCACTCAATTCGGCAAAAGACATGCATAATTAATGAAGGGTGTCGACATTCGCCACCCTTTACGTCAATAGCACTAGTAAAAGTTTCTTGCAATTTGAACATTTTTTTTTACCTATCCATTTACGATATTTTTCAGCTCATCCAGATGTAGATGCTCGTGAAGAAGTCAGACATATTGCTTCATACTGAAAGTTGACAGCTAGGGCGGTTGTTCCGAAAATTGCCACCGAGGAAGAAGTGACGTTTGCATCCTGTCCGATTTCCAGCAGTTCGAAAATCAAGGAGTTACATCAACTCTGAATTACGGAGAGAAACATATTGAACTTATTTTTCCTTTCTCCATTCTAGCCGTTAAACATTGAGGCCCCTCGTTCTGGATGATGCAATTTGTAGATATTTTTCCGTTTGCAACACCCGGAGACGAACCCTCTTGTGAGGATCAAAAGACCATGACTATACTAACAATTGAGTCTAGTATTTTTTCCGGGCTCAGGAAAGTGGGCCCACAAGTGGAAACAACTCCCAGGTTCCTTCTCGCTTCTCTCCGTCTATTTCTGAGTCTTGTACATGTACTATTGCCGTCAAGGTCCACATTTCATTCCGGTAGAATCGTGAAACGTTCGGCAAGATCTCGGGGTCCTCGACGGCAAAGAAACCGACTAGTAACGCCTTCCGTACCGGTCAATAGACCGACTCACCCTCTACTATTGGTTGGTCCAGTGCTCGTTTCAATTGTAGTTCGGCTGCTTGAAGCTGCCGTTCCCTCGCTCGGGGCCTCGATCCGTAAGTGTAAGGTCGCGCATTTCTTCCCCTCAAAATCGGTCTCTGTTAACCACCTTGTAATTCGTCAGCTCGTCTTCCAGGTGGTTTCCTGGGGGTTCTCCATCGCGTCGTGACGTCGTCATGTTATCCCTCGTCCTTCGTCTCTTTACTTCCCTTCTTCATCGCAAGCCCTTCTGGAACGGGAACTTTATGCCCATTCTCAAGGGGCAGGGGTGAAGGCATTCTAAGATTTTCGGGCTTTCTGTCTCAACGTGTTTCTGATGCCAAAGAAAACTGGAGATCGAGGTCTAGTTTCTTATGTAAAACGGCTGCATGCCTTCATCCAGAAAACTCGTACTTTCTTGGAGACTATTGTCCCCGCCTGCTTCCTCATTCAACCCAAAGAATGAATGGTCGCTCGGCCTCGAGAATCCAAATTTCGCTTTTCCCAATCGTCCTCACTCTCGACGCTTCTCCCGTTTCGACTTTCCCGGCCGAACCTCTCAGTTTCAAGTTCTCCCTTTTGGGATTACCATAGCTCCTCGGCCATTCGCTCGAGCCACCTAGCCCACCGTTGCTCATCGTACCATCGGCATGCCCGTACCGATGACTGAGTTCTCCAGTTTTCGCACCATCATACTGCTATTTCCCATTTGCCAGACATTCTCTTTCGCCTTCAGAATGTGGGATTCATCGTAGGCTTGCCGTCTCGATCGATGATGGTGTCAAACTCGACTCGTAGATTTCTTCAATTCTGATCTGATCGTTTAATCTCACCCCTTAAATCGCCCCAGCGTTTTTTTGGAAAGGAGACTCTTGAGCTCTGGACACTCCCGTCTCTGGATGTGGGATGCTAAGAACATTAGTGAGGACGGCCGAATCTGGGTAGCGTATCCCTCGAGAAACCACTCAGACCAATCGAGTCCCCGAAAGTCAAAGGTTGCTTGGGTGGATTAGATGAGGAGGGGGAATCTGTTGAATTCCAAAGCGTAGGCGCACTACTGGGCCTGAGCTGTTGCCTATCTTATCGTTTCTTAGAGGTTCTAATAATATGTTCACTTACGAAATTTGCATGATGTACAAAACTGCAATGTCTAGTTCTTCCTCGAGTGCCGGTGTAGTACGCAAATCTGACTCCTATCAAAACCGGTTACGTTAGTGTTTTTCACGTACGCAATTGGGACTACCGTGATCAATTTTGCGTAGCTGACTTTACTACCATGGTGGTCTTTCCGTACGCCCATTCTACTATGGTAGTTATATCAGCGCACGCAAATATTACTACGCCCACGCCAAGATGACTCCTCTATGAACAAATGTATTTTCGCATACTTTACTTCTGTGACAATATCAACGAGGTCGTTGCAGTTTTCCAAGTGCTATCACAATGGAGGCTGATGCCTTTATATTTTGTTTCTTCCCATTTTCGATCTGGATGGGTTATTTGCACGGGTCAGCATTGGGGCCTCCTTTATTTTTCACGATTTGACACCCTGTTCTTTATCCTTGAATGTCTTCCTCGCACCCGCATCTTTTCCACACCTTCCATGCCAGTACTTCAAGTAACTGCCGTGGGCTTCACATAGTCATGTCCTTCATTGACTAGGGGTACTCCCATGGTGTAGGAATGTCGCAATCAACTCGTAGTCAGCCATCTCTCCACAATCAAGTTTTCTTCACATACAGTATGAACCGCTGAGATGGTGCTACTGTGCTCTTTACGTCTTTCCTTCAATGCTTAAATTCCTGCACAGATAAGCATAAGACAGGTCAGGTTAAGGTCTCAGGGAAGGCGGTAATGTCACACGATGACCCTGGCGGCGTTGCTGGAAAGAGGTGTTGCTGAAAAGAGCTCGTGCGACGAACCTATACCCCATTGCAAACATTCTGAGTTCACGGTAGTCATTTTGCGTGAATGTAGTGGGTCCTGCGTACGCGGATTTTACTATGGTACTGGTTTCAGCGTACGCAACTTTCACTTCGGTAGTCGTTTCTACGGGGTGGTAAATATTGCGTCCTACGCCGATTGAGTCGACCTTGCTCTTAGTGCTGTGCGCCATAAGCTCGACTGCTAGGCGTTTCTGAAGATTGCTTGCTTACTTGAATCAGCGAGCAGTAAGGGTAGGGATTTCAAGCACCTCATCCCAAGCAAGGTCTAAAACGATTTCATAACCAGCTTTGAATTCGGAAACGGAGCCGAAAGGTAAATATATATATTTCCTAATTGGGTGCGATTAGTGGGATTTACTGCTTTTATTAACCACGCAGACTGATTTGACCGTGACCTCGGTGGACAGTCAACCTGATTGTCATGTAAAAACGTATGGAACATTTCTTGAAGTTTTTTTCTTCATCCTGTAAAATGTTTGGGGGGAAATCTGAATTCGAGGTTGTAACCTACGTACTTTTTGAATAAATCACCTACCAGTAATTTTAAAAAAATTTAGTGCGCGTCTGGCGCTAGTGTGTCGACAGATTCTCAGGTCCTGGTCTTCATAGAGTAAAATAAATGAATTGAAAATGATGGTTATAATGGTTATAAGGAGTAAGAACCAAGTGGAAGGCGGAAGCGAGATATTTTACTGTTTTTCTCCTATTCCTGTTATTGACTACAACCCTAGAAACATTTAAACGAGATAATCGGCAGAGGTTTTGGCGCAATGGAGAGCTGCATCTTGCATAGTCGGGAAAAAATGGTCTAGGGATGCAGTGTCGAAGAACCCCAACTTTCTGAACGTCCGAAGCTGCGGCTCTGGAAAACAAAAGGTTTTCAATCAGTCAGTAAGATTGAATAATTGAGATTTGAACAAGAAGTTGACACAGCCATGAAGATCAGTCAGATAAACAAGCAAACGTCCTATAGAATAGCAGTTAATGTAAGAATTTGCTTCAAGCAAAAGAATTTCTAGAAGAAATTGAATACCAAGAAATACGTTTTTCCAATATATATATATACATTATATATGAGTAAAGAACGTAGATATAAAAAGTAGTTGGCCAAATTAGCAATTACCCAAATGGGCAGTGAAACTGCACTCATTCAAGGCGTGCCTATGTCAAGGCCAAGGCTTGAAGGTAGCAGAGGCAATCTGGGCATCGCTCCAGTCTGTCAGTGTAGGACACAGTTAACTGAATGCATGGTAAAAATACGGATGAGCCTGGACCCTGGATTAGAGTAAAGTTTAAGAAAATTAAATCAAAAAGGTCAACCTGGCATACGACGAAGCCAGATTGGTTTTAATTTGCTTGTCATCAGGAGTGTATGGCGCCTAGCGACCGCATAGTTGCCAGGTATAAGAACTGGACTGTTGCACGTCTGCTACGAGCAGATTTATTGATACCTTAGGAGCTCGCAACCTGCGCATTCTAAAAATGTTTATTTGGTATGTAGCATATCTGTTACGTCAAGCATTAAAGGGTTAAAACGCCACCCCAACTAAATATGCCCCCAGGGGATGTATTGAAAATTTGAAAATTTTCCTGAACTCTGTCTCAGTAGTCACGTTCACGCAAAGTTTTAGCTTTCTCTCCGTTTGACTGAAGCAAAAAAATTACTTGAAAACATCTCCCCCCCCCAAAAAAAAAAATGTGTGCCCCCAGAGCATTTAGTCTGAATTTTTCTGAACTCAGCATCCCAATATGTACTTATGCATCAAATTTCAGGTTTCTCCCATATATAGAACACGGTTAGATTTAGCGTCAGTCACTCAGTGAGTCAGTCAATCACGATCGTCTACATATCAGGGGTGTCAAACATACGGCCAGCGGAGGTGCTTCATCCAGCTTGCTGCCTGTTCTTGAAATTTCCTCCTGGGTTATCTCTCAGCACCCTCCGCGCCCGAGCTTAACCTCGAAGGCGCCCTCACCTCTTCGTCACCATCGTCAATTAGACGATGGTGTCCCCTGGTTGACCCAGGACAGGGCTGTCGGTATTAGAATAATTCGCCGTTCAAATGGAGAGGGATCGTTGACAAGCCGCAGCAGTCACGGAGGCTCGATTCGATGGCCTGCCTCCGGGCAACAGCAGCGCGCGGCGGCAGCGTTCGGGTGAGCCACAAAGACAGGCGTGCGATGTCGAGCGACACAGATGCTGCAATCGCAACTGCAGTGCTGCTGCTGTTGTGGCGGCGTGCGAATCGATATACGCACGATGGTTTCATGCATCACCTATTGGGTAATCAGTGACATGTGGGTTGGTGCGTTATGTTGCCTCGTGTGACTGCGAAATCTCCATTTTTCTCACCATGGTATGGCAAATACGAGGAGCGTTCTACAAGTATTGCCTCCATATTCCCTTTTCGCGACTGAGATAGTATTAAGATATCATCGTCACACTACCCATTCGACGTACTCCAGCTCTATCTCTATGCAGAGTTTAACTAACGAAATCCAACGATGATTGCATTTTGAATAGTCCTATCTGTGTGCGGTTTCGAGTACTAAAACTGTTCACCTTCCAGATCATTCTGAAGTTCAGTGAGCTTCCCTGCCAGCTTAGATTTGAGAGTAGATAACGAGAAGTAACTTAGGGTAAGATCGGATCAATAGAAAAGGGGGGTTGCATCACCTCACTCATCGATCACAGTGATTGGAAAATCTTCCGATCTGTCGCTTGGGCTATTGCCGGGCAGAAGCCTCATGCAGACTTTGTCCATCCCTCCCTGGTAATCTTTTCAACTTCACTTCATAATATTCTAACCTAGAATCGTCCTGCAATAAGTTTCCCTTTTTGTGCTGAAATATGAATTATTAGGCATCTTAGAGATGAAAAAAAAGCCATGAAGCACCTCACACAACATCGTATGCCATCTTATGCCGTCTTGGGGTGACTGGTCATGAATCAATTCCAGTCATTTGTACTTGCTTCCTAACTAGTTCTCTGGCCTAAAAAAACTAAATCCAGGTTCCGTCATCAGTATTAACTTGGGCAGAATGCTTTGAATCTGTATTTTCAGCTTGAGTGATGTTCATACTACCTATTTGTGCAGAGATTATATTAGTTTAATTTAATCATTAGTTTACATTCAGCACTGGAGTAGATTCTCCAGTCGTATTCTCGCACAAAAAATTGTTTATCTTGGCCATCAGGCGAAGCAAAAAGTGCATATAGTAGATTTTATGTTTTTAAATATAAAAATTGACGATGATCTGCATTTTTTGCACGTACAGTCTTCTGGTGGCATAGCCGTCCCATTAAAGGTGTCTCATTTTAAGTCTTATGTCGCCGCTTCCCATACGAAACGTTACCTCCTCGTTCGTCCAAGTTTAACTGCCTTTTCCCCTAATCTTTACCTGAAGGGTCTTCTGACAGATTGAAAGAGGGGAAAAACCGTTTTTTACCACAGTTTCACCGTCCCAATTTTACCTCAGGTAAACATTTTTTGTAAGGGTTGTGGACTCGTATATCAACGGGCAATAGATCAGGTGACGATATGACTTATTCCTTTGTTGTACTAGTGTTTCCATGAATGCTTTGGGCAGTTTACACTAGAATTTCAGTTTTCAGAATCCTTAACACAGCTGGTATTCCAGTACTTGTTTGTCTTCGATGAACTAAAAGTGACATACCCGTGGCTCCAACGAAGTAAACGTTGACACCAATGCTGGTGTAGTCGGTGAAGATGCGGGTGAGGGTGATGACGCCTGAGGCATCCACGGCAGTCACTCCCGTCATATCGAATATGAGATTCCGGAAAGGAAGTTGAGGTTCCATTTTCTCCTCCATCGTTGCTGTTGCCGACGGCTCTGAGCTGCCGTTCGTCTGCATCACCAGCTCTGCGTTCCCCTTCTTCCCTTTCTTCCCCTTCTTCACCTTCTTTCGGAGAGAGTAATCGAAAATTAATAGTCGTTAAATCTCTTCCCGAAAGCCTGTTTTTCTCTTTAAATTAGTACCAAATTTATTGCAATATGTATACTTGCAAAGAATAAAAATTGAAGACATTATTGCGACGGTGGCTTGCAGAAAGCAGTCGTTTTTGCACGGCTCACTATTCAGCAAGAAAGGCATGGACTTCTGGGGGGGGGGGGGAAGGGGACCATAGAAGAAATGCAACGCAGTCGGAATAATGCAAAAAAGTGAGAAACTTTTGCGATAAAATGTAAGTTTATCGTCTTTCATTCGCCACACCCAGAAGAAAAAGGGCCCATTAGAATTCAATATGAATAATTTGCGCTTATTTAATTAAAATATTATATCTATTAACATGACCAAAAAGTAATGGCATTAATGTTGAAACTCCAAACACTTTATAATTAGGAAAGTTATAGGCATACCAGCGAACAGTCCAGTCACCATTGACTCGAATAGCATGCTAATAGTGTGATTTAAACTTATTACTGTTTTTTCTATCACAAACTGTATTCTAGGGATAGATAGAATGGCTCGTCGGCAGGCCTCCTTGACTTCCGCCACATTTTCTTACGTGAACTTTTTAATATCTTTCTTGACCTTAAAAAACCACCTGTCGCATTGATTGAGATCAGGTGAGTACGGGGATTGATGAACAATCGAAGAATTGCAAAGAATTGATCATCCGGAACGATCCAATTTCGCAGGTGGTCAAATAAATACTCGCTGAAAAGGTCAATAATTCTCCTGGAACACTGAACACGCTGAGACTTATGTGTCGGACTGAGGGAGTTGGGCACCCAAATGCTGCTAACTTTTGTCATGTCCAAGTCGCCGTGTAGAACTGTGCAGATAGTTTTACGCGAAAAGCCAGTAAAATCACTCATCATTCGCAGGGAGATGCGAGGATCACCATCAATAGCAATTTGATCATTATCTCGATCTGATTGGTGACCAGATCGCGGTTTATCGGAAAAGTTCGTTGGTTTCCCAAACTTCATTTCCTCAATCCACCTAAATATAGTGCGCTTGGTTGGAGCTTGGTCATACCAAACATTCACGAGTTTGTTGTGAATCATTTCAGCAGAGATGTCATTCATAAATTCCGTATATACATTAAAACGTGCAGACTCGGTGTTGTACTCCATATTCCCGAAGGGGTAAAGAGTGAATGCAGATTATGTGTTGCGCTGCATATATAGGGTGGTTAAAAAAAAAACGCTCTACCGTTTTCTATGGGAGAAACATAGTTTCATAGGTGTGGCAAAAAATTGCATTAGATAGGCGATCGATATTTAACTGTTAAAAGCTGTTGAAATGCTTGCCAGCTTTTTTTCAGCACCCCTGACTAAGTCTTTCAATGCCCATTTAGAGGCGAATTAAAGGTGCCTAGGGGTGGATCATTCCACCTCAGGTGAGGTGATTACCTGTGTCGACCGTCTCAGAATTCAATGAATTTTTCAACTTAAACTTTTTAAGGGACAGTTGGATCCAGCTAATACATGACAGAGAGGTTCATGAGTCTATAAGGTTTTTTTCACTTCCGCAAGATGGCACTGTATCCCGATAGAGGGCGCTGCTATCGACCGGGTGACAGAGGGTGATTTAAAAAAAGATTTAATGCTTCACCTGTAAACTGTGTAACAGGACGATACATGACTCAGAGAACTGTTCCGAAAAAAATACTATATTTTCAAACCTATATGTCAAATATCAAGAGTTTATGAATCTCTATTACTTGAATACACGAATCGTACTTTTTCCCTTTGAAAACGGTGGAGCTTTTTTTTAATCATCCTCAGTCACCCGGTCAACAACAGCGCCCTCTATCGGGATACAGCGCCATCTTGCGGAAGGGAAAAAACCCTTAGACTCATGAACCTCTCTGTCAAGTATCAGCTGGATCCAACTATCCATTGAAAAGTTCAAGTTCATTGAAAAGTTCATTGAATTTTGAGACGGTCGAGCACAGGTAATCACCTCACTTGAGGTGGAACGATCCACCTCTAAGCACCTTTAATTCACCTCTAAATGGGCATTGCATGACTTAGTCAGGGGTGCTAAAAAAAAAGCTGGCAAGCATTTCAACAGCTTGCAACAGTTAAATATCGATCGCGTATCCAATGTAATTTTTTTTGCTACATTTATGAAACTATGTTTCTCCCATAGACAACAGAGCGTTTTTTTTTTAACCACCATATATACGCATGTACCTTTCACTGCATTTCTTAAAGCTGCGTGCTGATTGGTTAGTGATCTCTCCAATTGTGACAGGTTAATGGAGTCATCGTCTAGTGACGTGTGCTTATTCAGTGTCAAGACTTTCTGGTCATGTTAACCTTTATCGTAAGTAAATTTTTAAATACTTCGGTTCCCTCCCGCCCGGAAATTAATTGCGCCCTTTTAAACCCCAAGGGTTTGACAGTTATATCATTTGTTTGGGTTAGAAGCCTACCCAAGGACCAGAAGAGCTTGTTGATGTGACTCGTGCATAGCGTTAGATATATCTGGCATCCGTCCAATGGAGGCTAATTGTAGCGTCAGATATATCTGACATTCGTACGATAAAGGTTAATATAAACCCCAAAAAAGACAAAGAATCGTCCATTTCAAACTTGCACTGTGGATTGACAGGTCACAAATTTTATTCCTCATGGGACATCTTCAAGAGGACATTGGCACCAAAAAGAGCTAAAATTCATGGCTTGTGATAAATTATGTTCCTGAATATTAAAAGTAATTTGGGAAACACAAATTCTAAGTCACTGAAAATTGACAGACATTGCTGTGGGACGCATATGGCCAAATGCACCATTCCGAGAAAAAAACAGCGCTCTCGCCGTGCTTGAGTGGATATTGTCCTTTCTTTCCTTGGTCATTGCTCAAAATTCCGCACACCGATCACGACGATTTCTTTATGGTTGAAGGTCTCTTAATTCCCCTTTATTTAGGATATATTACATGACGACTCGTGTAGAAGTTTCGATAGGGCAATCGAGGAAAAATGGAAGGGATCGTCCTGTCCGCTACCTCTCCACCGCTCTTTTTTTTTTTTAGAATGGGATAATTTTTGCGTTTGAAACTAGGTCTACTCAATCGTAAAAAGACAGGAATGTCGAATTGGAAATGAAATGCGGAGGCCGTGGTGGCCGGTGGCTTGCCTCGTCTGCCAATCTCTCGACTTTTGTGGGAGATAATCCTTTCCCTTTCCCCTTCCCTTCTGTGTCCCAAGAACAATGG
The DNA here is from genome assembly GCA_905338385.1 of Darwinula stevensoni. Classification (NCBI taxonomy): domain Eukaryota; kingdom Metazoa; phylum Arthropoda; class Ostracoda; order Podocopida; family Darwinulidae; genus Darwinula; species Darwinula stevensoni. The sequence continues at coordinate 37,090 of CAJPEV010000176.1, read as the reverse complement.
ACACGGGAAGATCTCGTCTCACCATATGGCTTTTTTTAATGCATTTTAGTTTAATAATACGAAAGGATGCAGGAAAAAAGGAAAGTGGACAATATTGCGCACACCTGCTTGCACCACCTTGTATGAAACATGGGAGGGAGAGAAAGAAGATACCAACCTCAGCCTTCTTTCCACGTTGAGCAGCCAGATTCTTCTGGTACTTCGCCACGATCTTCTTCCATTTGGCAGGTTCAAGGTGTGTGAGCTGGAAGACTAGTTGCATGAATGTCTCCCGGTTTGCAAAGTTGAGACCTGCCTCATAACGCAGGATCTTTATCCCCTCCTCCTCCTTTGCCTGACAACCAACACGTCGATCTCAGTCGAGTATGTGGGCAAAACAAGAGCTAGAGTTCTTGAAATGCTATTTAGTTATGGGATGGGAGGAAGAAAACGACGTGATAATTCGAGCGTCACAAAATTTTCACACGCTTCACCCCTCAAAATATGCTCAAATACGCTCTCCAAATATTTATATTTCTTAAATCTAAAAATTAACTTTTATGAAAATACCACGCACCTTACCGAACCTCCCTCAATCATATGACATAGGTAGCACATGTCAAATCGTCGTAACCTCAACTTCAACAATCTTAGCTCAATAGTTTAGGTTGTGTTGTGTTTTAATATTGACTCAACATTGCCTAGGAAAATATTTCAGGCAGATACAGCAAGTTTTCCATTTATAAAAGTGAGCCACTTCCAGCAGGAACTGCAGCATTTCCAACTAGACTATATGAAAATTGGTATACTGTTTCCAGCTGGAATGAACCAACAGGATCCAGCTGGAATTTCATGTTGTATTCTGCCGAATTTCAGCTTTTCTAGTCGGAAAATGCCTACTCTCTAATTCCTAAATGGAACCAGTGACGTCTCTTTGCACGACGATCCAGCTGCCGGAAAAGTCCGTAAAAAAAACGAATAAAACGAATACAAAACTTATAAACTGAGTATATTTCTGGCTGTAACTTTTTTCGGGTGTGCTTTTGATGGCTTCCGGAAGAGGCAGTTTTTTTGTTCTGCAAGTTATTCTGAGGTTCCGTTTGTTCCACCCAGTAGTTATCCCATGTCATGCATAGGCTAATTTCACAAATGGGTCACCATGTACAGTTTATCATTCTTTGCTACCTGCTGCACAAGCATTTATTTTCAGGAGTCAGGAGTCAGTCAGGAGAGTTAGTGATATCAAGAGGCGATTTCGCCCATTTCGATATCACGTGTCGAGGTCGAGCGTTCCTTAATTTAGGGTAGGCCTAACCCTCTTAAGGCTATATATTTTTGTATTTTTTTTTTTTTTTTTTTTTTTTTT
>CAJPEV010000176.1:0-33114 GCA_905338385.1 Darwinula stevensoni | reverse complement strand
GAGTAATGTGCTAATACTTAAAGTAATTAAGCTGATTGTTACTGATCTAATGTGAAATTGGAGGTAGCTATCAGAAAACTTATGAATACTGCTACAAAGTAGCCAGGTAACAACTAACTCACGACTTAGCTGTCAGAACCTCGAGAGTAACCTCCAACACGTCCTCACGCTACGAACGCTCGACCAAGACTGATTAGAAAATATTTTGATTATTTTGATTAGAAAATACTTGCTCATTTATTGCGAAAGTGGAAGGGCATCAGGTTCGATCATCTCCCTTGTATATTTTTCAAGGAAGATGGAGTTCTCGAGGAATTTACTCAATATTGAACAGAACAAGGAAAATGGAGACTCACGAGACTGTATCGGCGAATGTCGACATAGATGCCAGTTTCGGGAATATGCCCTAGGAGGTAGGCCTTGGGCCGTTGGTTCCGCAGGATCAAAGTAAAGACGGATGCGGCGAAGCCGATGCCGAGGGCGAAATCGATGTCAATGATGACTGCCGACAGGAAGGTAGCGAGCCAGACGAACGCATCCAACTTGTTCACCTGCCACGCTCTCCTAAGATCTGACACCTGGCGGAACAGCCCCCTCAGCGCCACCAGGATGATCGCTGCCAATACAGCCTATTTTTCCGGGTGAAGGAGTGGCAACAAATATGAATCATACCGAGCTGTTTTCCGAGAAAATGATAGGAATTGTAGTTTCGAAGAGCTGAACCTTTGAAGGTCCCAGGTACTATTTTGCATTGCGTGTAACTACTGTTTATATCGTCAACTCAGCTATACATGTTTTTTCTTCACTAATTACATTTCACATTACTTGCATTACTCATTAATATCTTACTTTTTTCATGCTAGAAATTTCGAGGGAACGAAAATTAATGAAGAAAATGTTGCAAAACTTTAAATAACTAGATCTTAATAACTTATAGAAAAATCCTGGAAGCTTAAAAACTGCATGAATTAGGAGAGGAAACGATGCGAACTTGAACTGAGAGTTACTGTGAAACTCAAGAAAGCTGGGTTCCTACCGCAAACTTGGTACCGCGTATGGTTGAGATTCGATCCATTTATTGTACCTTGGGCAAGGGAGCGAAATAGGGAGCAATGAAGAAGAGGACGAGGACGAGAAGTGAGCATGAGACGAGGCTCGCCAACTGAGTCCTTCCCCCAACACCTTCCTGAACCATACTTCTCGCCAGTGAGGCCGCAATCGGTGGACATCCAAACAGCGATCCGAAAGCACTTCCGGCTCCCTAACGGTTCGAGACGAATCATAACCACTCAACTACATGGATCGTATAATCGCTCACCAATCAATGGTCAAAGTTGATCTCCAAGTCAGAAATCCTCGTCATGGCCACACGAATTAGAAATCGCATAGGAATCGTCCGTGGAGGATTCCGATGCATATTCACGTAGAAAAGAAAAACTCCTACACAGCAAAGCAGAAACGTACAGTGAGGTACATACCTCGTATGTTGTACGTTATGAGGTACAAACGCATGTCGTAAAATACGTTCTTTGAAAAGGTACCCGTGGCAATGAAGGTACACATGTTTACCTTTCTTATCTCTATTCATTTCGGGCTTAGGGGCGTTCAAAAACCTGTTTATGAACCTCAATTATCAGCTTTGAAGAGAGCTTTAATGGCACCATCATCCGGCACCCCGTCTCTGACAGGCAGCGAACTGTCACTGATAACACGCGGACAGAGTCTCCATTTCGCACTGGACGTGCCAACTGTCCCATGAACAGTGTCTTTTCCAGTTATCATGGGGCCAGTAGGTAACAAGACCACCCTGTTCTACAGGGACAGTCTTTCAAGTTTATTTAAAGTTGGTCGCTAATTCATCAGAGAGAAAAAAAAAAAACTCGTAACCCGTTGGTTCATACTTCTCTAGTTCCGCACAAAACCCCATCGTTTAAGATTTTCCAGAATCATTGATTGCCATTGAAACATGAAAACTATTATTTTACCAAATACTGCTTTACAAGTATCATGATAAGATGAATACAGGGAAAGGAAGAAAACTCTTCTCCTAAGGTCCGGTGCGTCCCGACTCGACTTCGAAAGTTTGGAGGAACATAAACGCCATCTTATGCCGATTTTGAGTATTGCATTGAGAATCCAGACATCTGTGTCTACAACGTACACATGTATACGTCTGGACCACACAAGAGGACCCGAGTGACACAAAATAGAGACGTATAGGGATGAGCGAATCGTGATGAGTTACCTGTGCGAGGAGTTCCTGATTAGGGGCGATTTCGTAGCCTCCCCTGCGGGCAAAGAGCTTGGCTAAAGAAATGGAAATGGCGTAGCTGACGATGGCGATTATGAAGCACTGGATGAGGAAGTTCATGTCCTGCATTAACCAGACAGGTGGCACCTGCGCAGCTGGCAGTCTGTATCCATGGGGGAGGGAGACCAGGGGGTGTCAAGGACGGAAGAAGGAGGCTATAAGAGCACCTATTACCATTCGCTCACCCATTTGGAAGGTAGCCGACGACGCTGACGTTGTAGTTTTTGTTCATCTCCGTCGTGTAGGATAGCAGGGTCCCGATCGTCACGCAGATCAATTCGATCGGCACGGGAAATATGCATTTCTTTGCCAGATACGGCTGTCAAATAAAGTTCTATCATATCATTTCCAAGGCGTTTCATGCCTTATGAAAATAAAAGACTAAAACGAAAAATTGGCCTGGTAGGAAAAACCTTGAGGTAGTCGTTGTTGACGATCAATACGAAAATATTGACCCCGGAAATGATAAGAGATACCACGTTCGATTTCACGAGCATAGGGATGAGATCTCGATACGTCTGCAAAGTATCATGGGGTGAAACAAATCCAAATCATGCATTCTCATCGTTTCTATTCGATCTATCGTTATTCAGTTGCGACGAATCCGATACTCGATACAGTAAAGAAAAAGCAGAGGTGAAGAGAATATCCTGCGCAACAAACGCCCCTGTAAGGATCACGTCTTCACCAAGGTCATTTCATATCAATGCAAAAAAAAATTGCACATCAACCTGACTACCTCCGACCTTTTTATGAATTTTTTTTTGACACGCAGGATGTACAGAAAAAATAATCCGCGTCCAATTTCAGCTCTCTAGGCCAAGTACTTCCTGAGGTGCAACGATTCGAATGTTGGCAAAAAGTTTGATTTCGGGTCTGGTGGTCATCACTGAAGCCCCCATAAGTTTTGTTCTAATTAACTTAGATAGCTGAAAGGTGTGTCATTTTAAGCTCTTTTCATGACCTTTTAACTTATGTGCATTTCATGGAGTTTTAATGAAAAAAGATCAGAAGTAATTGACATTCACCTCTAATCTTGAATTCCCGAAAAAGGTCACTTATTTTTTTATAATTAAGATTATATTCTAGATCTCTTCTCCGTTAATACACCAAATTTCAATTTGAGAATGGCATGGAATCAAAATGTATAAATAATTATGTGAGGGTAAGTGACTAAAAATCCTTAGAAAATTTACAAGAAAATTCTGAATACATCCAGTTTATGCGAAAATATTTCACTTCTTGTAGTCAGAACCATCTGGGATTTTCTAGAAATTTATATAAGTTTAGAAAGTTATGGAAAGTTCTTGAAGTATCTCAAAGTTCTAGAGTCTCACCAGAAACTTCTAGAAACATCTACGGGGAGTATGTACTTCCTTTCTCTTCGCGCAGGAACATAAAGCCCCTCTTCCAAATTCCGGAGGATAGATTTCTTGCGTACGATGGAGGATACTATTGCTAAAGTTCTCCCACTCCATTGGCCACATAAAAAGACTCCTTTCGGTCTCAATATTGCTTCATTGCTCGAGGTAATGTACAAATGTAGTATGTGTCGCAAAACTCTAGCCTTTGTGAGTATTTCGACTCAAGAATGAGTTTCCCATCGATTGAGGTCATGTAATTTTTCTGCTGCAGAATTGTGGAAAACTATTTAGAATTTTATTTTCTCTAGCAAGGCATTTGTCCGACATGACACAAGTGGATCGTAATGATGGTGACATTTAGGTACAAAAGGAAAAGGAAAGGACAAAATACATCTAGTAATAGTCTAAAAGTAATCGGAATGGGAAAAGGGGCGGGAGCACGCATTGACAGGATCAATCCTTTCTATTGCCTTTGCGACATTGAAATTCAACATCGTCAATGATTCATTTCTGCCAATGATTGATGTCGTACGAAGGTATTACCAAAAGTGAAGCTCAGGAAATGATATTCCACACTTAGACATTACTCAATATAGCTCACGCTCTCATGTGTGGAATATCATCAAACGCTTTGGCGAAAAGCATCTTATGCAAGGACGTTTGTGCAAGTTGACGAACGAAAGAGGGAAATTAGCCTCTGACTACGGGGATGATTATGCACAGCATGAACAAGTGCTTCTTTGGCATGTTGGAATGGAATGGATGGTAGAGACAGTACCCTGAGAATTTTCCCGGGTCCATCATGCCTGGGGACCGCAAGACCGAAGACGTGTTTGAGTTGGGAGGTGGCCACGTGGACGGCAGCCCCCGTCGTGAACCCACTCACCAGGATATCGGAGAGAAACACCGCCACGCTTCCCATTTGCAACGCCCACAACAGGATCTGCAACCATTTCCAACATCTCGATGAGTTTGTCAAAGGAAAACAATTGACATGGAAAGGACGCGGTGTGGTCTATTACCCCCCTTCGGCCGGGTGCGACCGTCGTCACTGAGCTCGCTGTCATCTGTTAATTCATGCAGGTCAAGTACCTACGCTGGCCATTCGTGTGCATGCTAGAGTGTCTCTTCACGTGGACCAGAAAACAATGTTTCATCGAATTAACGCACACTAGTTCACAGATATAATGAAACACGAGGTCTAGAATTGGTTTAGATTGATGAAATTTCCTCATACGAAACGACATTGCAGATGGCAACACGATATTAGCCATTCTTACCACTCGGGCAAAAACGGGCAGCTATAATTATCATGACTGGATACCATACATATGTGAATTTTAGGAAAATAAATCATTGGCATCTATTGGCACACAAATTTCCGGTAAACAAGTTTCCAGGTCAGCAAAAAAATTTAGTTTAAAAAAATGAGTTTCATGATTACCCTATTTATGGACAAATCTGATTTTTCATAAGGCTAACAACTAATAGAAAAGAAGTCACTAATCATCACCTTCCGTCAGAGCAAATTTCATTTTCTTACTATGAAGTGTTCATTTTATTTCAAAACAGCCATTACCAGGAAACTGACCACTACAAAACTAAAAACCTATGCCTGTCGTGAGATTTCCAACACTTTAGGTAATTACTCCGTCAATTGGGGAGGGAGAAACTCAGGAAATTTTTTTTTAGCGATACTTGGACACCTCTGATATAAAATAATAAAAAATGTTCACAATTATTAAAACTTCGTTTTTCGACTTTTGGCCGGGTTTTGACGAATTTTGAACCATTGTGCGGCGTGATGAATTTCAGTCCGTTAAATGAAGAAACTTTTTACACGACGTAGAGGAGCGTGCAAGAGTAATTACTTTCCCCTTTCTGCATGGATTTTTTAAGGAGGCCAAGAGAATGGTTGTTGACATGCCTGGAAGGCGCCGACGGTAAGGGCGACGACGGAAGCAACCTGGACGGTGGGGTCACCCCTAATGTCCTCCAGGAGCGACGCCGAGGAATTGGGAGTCATATGTTCAGGTACCGATTTGCCCGGCATTTGACTCTGATACATGATCACAACCTTCCCCGCCATCAGGGTAATCACGGCGAAACTTCCTGCAACGAAAACAAAGGAAAAGATGTGGGCTGTGAACTTACTCAGAAGGAAATCCCGTAGGAACGATGATATTTCACGAAAACGCTTTTGCTGATTTTTTTTTGCCTTATTTTGATATTTTTTTTTACTTGAGTGAGACATTTTCATTAGACTCCGAAATTCATGCAAGAAAAGTCCCTGGTGTATAGGTCTTGGACTCTCGTGCGAAACACCCTAGTACGATGATATCCTACTCCAAACGCATGGTAAAATCTAAATAGTACAGCCCTAATAAACCGAAAGAAAATTGGCGTAAACAAATTCGTAGGAACTTTTAATGAGTGGAAAGAAGATGGCTTACCCATGGAAATATGTCGAGAGGTGCCCAAGAGCACGTAGATGGGGACTGGAAAGAAGGCCATGTAGATGCCATATATCGGCGGGACATTCGCCAGCATGGCGTACGCCAGACCTATCCATCCATTCAAAAATTGAATAAATATCGGTGCAATGTTGCATAATGTTGCATGTACAATGCTCAGGGAGATTGGCCCAAGGGTGAAACGTCTAAATTCAGACGGAGTGCAGAAAAAGAATAAGAAATTGCCGTCAATGTCTACGTAAATGCAAAAGGGTAGTCAAACTTCGAATAAGTAAAAAAATGGTAATGAGATATTTTCGAAGTGAAAAGTAATCAAGATCCACGTAAGTAAGGAAAATAGCAAGTACTGTCATTCACAAGTCGCTGATAGTCGGCGTCAATCATCCACTTCCAAGTCTTTATAATGCCTGATTAAATACTGTATATTCCCTACCTTTTGTATTGCAGTATGTCAGGAGCCTACTTTCTGAATTGAAAGTTTTCTTATCCTGATCGCACTCGATAAGTGGACAAGCAAACTGACTGATCAGCTGGGGCGTCACATTAGACTTGTAAGCAAATTTTCTATGCAAGGAACATTTCAAGCATGTAGGAACAGACTCACCCCAACTGCTGAAGAACTAGAGTGCGTTCCCTTCCCGCCCATTTGGCGAGATTGATTGAAATGGAGAAAGTATTTTACGTGGTATTTTCTTGCCCTCATGTAACCTCGGAGGCATTGCATTCTCATGGTATGCTAATGGATGATAAAGTATCCTTCTAAGTCTCTTGAAGCCTAAAATTTATGAGACTCAAGTTTGAGGGGATTCAAGCTGATGCTTGTATAGAAAGTTAGAAACCTTAACAAATTACATTTCGGATACCTTTCATTAGAGTAACTGTGAGGTCCATGTTAAAATCGGCAGGAGTTAAGACGGAGACCTGAGCCCAATATTTTCCCTTAATTAGCCAGTGGAGTGGGGATGGTACCGGTTATTTGGTTAGAACTTCTAGCAACATCCAATGGAATACACCCAACTCCTTATAAAACAGACAGTATCCTAACCGCGATTCCTCAACAGGGAAGGGAAGGGGATTGGATTGTGTTGGATTCTCGTGACGTTACTGAACCTGGCAGCCGACAGCCTTCCAGAAAGCATTGACGTCAAAAGATGACATCAGGACCATCGTCCCTAAAGGCGGGAAATGTCGGACTAACCTTCTCCCTCGTTTGACTTTCAACTGTACCAGGAATGAAGTTGGGAAAGGGCAGAGAGGAATGATGGAGATGGAAATAGGAAAGACCTTGTGGGATGTGCATGACGCCGACGGTCAATCCGGCCACTATGTCCGCTACAAGATCCTGTCGGACATTGTACCTTGGGAGCCAGTAGAAGAATGGGAAAAGGGAATAAAAGATGCCCTTCATCTTTTCCCAGGAACACTTGCAATGAGAGGCAAAATATATTCTCGCCCTCTCCCCATCCACTGCAGAAGCATACAACCAAAACCACTAAAGATCATTTCTTATAATCGAAATGCTAATAAGTGTAAAACTTTAGCATTTCCTGGTATACTGAGGGAAAATTGTCCCTTTCAAAAAAGAAATCGAAACATCATTTAAAATACTAATGATAAGTTATGAATGAAAATTTGTTTATCAGTCTATTTGTGTGAACTGGATCTTGAGAGAAGCGTCATCAGAAATTCCATGAATGGGTCTGATCTATTTATTAAATTAAATCTCAGCCCACATCGACGTAGCAAATAGATGATACGAACGGATGGTGCTTTGACGTCGATAGAGAAATCCTTTATTGAGATCCTGCTGAGTGTAGATTTTTCGTTCGATCTTGTAGGGTAAAGTCGACGCAGACGTGAACAGGGCTGTATTCCCGCTCGTTCTTAACGACACCGTCGTCGATCCCATCTATCCGGATAAACATGAAACGCCTTTCAAAAATTGTATTCCGTCTGGCGGATTCTGTCGGGATCGGTTCGGGGAAAGCAAAGAAAAGAAAGTTTTCGAAGAACGTAGGAGGATTGATAAAGAGAAAGGCGCTTACCAGGGGCAAGTCATCTGGCAGAGAAAAATGAACTCAGCCTCAATAAGGCATATGGGGAAGAGCTGAAGCTTAGGTGCACTCAGGCCCGCCCAGAAGTTTTCAGAGGCCACAGTATGGATGGGGATGGATGGATGGGTCCTTTTGGGATCTTGGCATTGGGTCTCATTGGAGGCCCCCTTGGGGCCCCTTGATACGCGAGGTCCGGGGCAGATTGTCTTGATGCCCCCTTCCCCTCTGGGCGGGCCTGAGTGCACTCTAACCATATTCTGGTCGGGATGTGATTCCAAAAACCCCACCTTTCAAATTATTGTCTACTGCACTGAAATGGCTTCATATTTTTAAAGTCAGCTTTCTGGATGTTCTCCATTTTGCAAATATGCATGTAAATTCGAAACATTTAAAATGCACCATTCTCAAAATTTGGAGATAAAATGGCAAATAATCGCAGCTATACAGGTAGGGTTATTGTAACCCCTCCTCTGCCACAACCACTCATGAAAAACCTGGCCGGAATTGGGTTAAAAGCTCCTGGACTTGACAACTCCAAGGTAGATCAAATACAGCATAATCTAAAGGGTGATGATAAAGACACTTGACGGGTGTACGAAACCCTAGCATGAAAAGTATGCACCCCATCTCAGTGAAACTTGGGAAACAGTATGAAATCAGGGAAGAACTTCAGTATTAAAAAAACGCATGCAGTGTGCGGGAAGTCAAGCTTTGTCATGTCTCCTCTGCGTTCATTTCATTCGATTAACCCCTTAACTGGGAACTTGGGAACGCATGTGCGGTGAGTCCATTGAGAGATGGCAGGTGCCAGACCGCACATATGCGGCGAGTCCATTTAAGGGGTTAATAACATTGCACAAGTTCTATTTACTGCTCACAGGTCAGCAACTTTGCAGACTACTAGATAACTAATTGTCACCGCTTTATGTCAGTATTTTATCATCCCATCCAACGTGTTGCAAGTGCAAATGACGTCATATCAACAGTGTCCCCTATGTAGCATGTCATGTAACGTACTTTCCAGACGTGGTGACTCGTTTTCTCCAAGTTTTTCTAAGCAGCAGTGCGTAGTTTCCAGGTTAAGGTGCCTAAACCCGGTTTTACAACCTTCCTGTAAATGCGTTGGGCAACTGAACGAGGGCCCATGCCAGTGATCGGCAACTGAATTTCACGGGGGACCGGACGACTGAATGCTGCACGTTCGCCGGCCAACACTTATCAAGTGTCATTAACATTTTAATATTGAAGAATATCTAATGTGAAACTTCCAGTGGAACGGCGACTGTCAGACCGTAATGTGCGATAGCCGGACCTTCGCGGGCCAGAGGAAGAGTTTCTGCCGGCCGGATTTGGCCCTTGGGCCGCCAGTTGTCGACCACTGGCCTATGCACTACTCCCATCCATTGTCGTCAGGGTGCTCCTCACCTCCCAAACGATTTCAAAAGCGGTTGGCTTCTGCACCTGTTTTTCCGCGCAAATCCCAACCCTTTGCACTCCTTTCCGCTTCTCTTCCCGGTAAAATCAAGTTCGGAACTTATGCACGATACTCTTTTCGCCATGCTGGCAGAGAGACGAAAAAATCGATGGAAAACGTGTGGAAATAGTGATCACTGACAATCTGCTTGGACCTTTTTGAGAAGGGTAATCTCTCATAAAGGCCTATGAAAAGATTTCAAGAAGAATACTTAGAATATTCTTCTGCTGACGATTCCTATGAGCAAAAAAGAGGCATAAACGGACAGCATCGTTTTAAAAAAAAATTCTTTTTTACTTCTGGCCCCTCCCTCCTTCGAATACGACACTGGTATTTAAAGTGGTACTAAGTTTAAAGCAGAAAATGGCATGATAGTGACGTACACTGGACGGTAGTGATGATGGGGATAAGTTGGGGGAGTTCTCCCCATCTTGGTCAGGAACGTATCCTCTATTCTCCATTATCTTTCCCTCGTCTTCTTGTCTTCCTTCTCTCGATCTGGACCAAAAAGATTCCCTGTCTGCAGAGGAAACTCGATCACTTGTGGAACCTGTCACCTGTAACAAGGAGGTATTTCCTTTGACTGCAATAAGAGATTTATTCAAACTTCCGAAGGTAGTGAAACCTGCTTGCTGAAGGCAATGGCGATCCACTACTGCTGAAAATCACGAGCGGCCCATGGTTGATGGTATAACACTCGTATTCAATCCGGTGGCGCGATAGAAAGTTATACGCGTTGTTTAACTTTCGATGAATACATCACGACACGGTATTTATCACAAGAAAAGCAGCCTCGATCCAGCTGCATCTTGATCGAGGCTGCTTTTCTTAATCACTTCCAGTCGGAAAACAGGGGTGACTTGAGACCTATTACTTCTTGAGGATCCTGCGAGATGCTAAGTTTTTCAGGATGTATTGCAGCTGTGATTGTGGCTGCAACGCGTACTCTCAAAATCAACAGGATACCGTAGCTACGTATGCCAGAGCGGAGTTGGGAAATAATATACTACAGGTGTCCATTCTGTCAACCGGCTAGCTGGATATGGAATTGGGCGCTGATACCTGGAATTTCAGGGTGTTAAGAAAGTTGTGTCCCATTGCAATATGCCTATAATCTCAGCAAAAATTTAAAAATCAGGAAATTTTTTTATATACAACAAAAAGAACAGTTAACTGATTTAGAATCACTTAATAGTTTTCAATATAGCTGTCCTTAACACAAATGACAAGGTTCAGATGACCCATGAAAGCATTGACTGATTTTAGCAAGTCTTCCTGTGGTATTCTCCCCCCATTCTCGGTTCAGGGATAGCTTGAGAGAATCCAAAGAATGGCGTTTTGTAGCTCATACTTTGCTCTCCAAGATGGACCAAATTGAAAAATCGAAATCTGATTTTTTTCAAGCCACTTGTCGTCGACAGGCGGCTTCTGTAATGGTCTGGGCCGGGATTACCGCACTCCACTTGTTTTTGAGCCCGAGAAAATGAAGGTCAACGCTGATGTATACCAGAAAAGCATCCTGGAAGACTGCCTGGTTCCGTGGGCCACAAAATATTTCGATGGAGGCAGCTGGGTCTTCCAGCAGGACTCAGGGCCAGCTCACAAGGCGCAGATGACCCAGGAGTGACTGCGGACAAATGCCCCCGACTTCATTTTGACTTCACAGTGGCCCCCTTCCTCCCCCAAAGTGAACACCCTAAATTTTTTAATTTGGTCCATCTTGGAGAGCAATGTGTGTGCTACAAAGCACCGTTCTTTGGATTCTCTCAAGCTATCCCTGAACCGAGAATCGGAGCGAATTCCACAGGAAGTCTTGCGAAAATCAGTCAATGCTTTCATGGGTGGTCTGAACCTTGTCATCTGTACCAAGGGCGGCTATATTTAAAACTATTGAGTGATTCTAAATCAGTTAACTGTCCTTGTTATTGTGTATTTAAAAATTTCATGATTTTTACATTTTTGCTGAGGTTATTGGCAAATTGCGGTGGGACACAACTTTCTTAACACCCTGTACATTATCTGCAAGTCTCATGCAAGCATGCATTTCTATCTATTTGTGCTCATAAAACAGGCTTTGGCGCTTATTTTAATAACCTAACAAGTTCATACACTTTCCTTGAAACCGACATCTTTTGAGGAGGCCTGGTTTGAAAAGCAAGATCAAGGGTGACATGCACCATATCCGTTTAACTTCTAACTGATTCGTTTTCATAATGGGCGTCTATGGGAATAAGTTTATCTCAGTTAAACTGATTCCCATGGGGAATCATGGTGAGATCAGATCATTTTAGCTTAAACGGATTCGGTGCATGTCACCCCAAATCTTAAAGCAAGATAAGATCTCAAGCGAAAAAGCGTTATCGATGAACGAGGCTGAAATGAGGCGTTATGGTGAAAATAACCTCCTTCGACCTTGTGGCTTCCACAATGATTCTTGCTCATATAACCTCATAGATCACAGAACACAGGGTCTGATGAGGATAGTGTGGGAGTGATATGAGATTTCCCTTTGGTCGGCCGCAGCTACGGTATCGCGTAGCGATGTGGTTTGTTTTCAAATCCATTGGCAGCTTCAAAATAATCCATTCTCGCCCCTCTAGTCCATTTATTTTCAATTTAAAATATTACCATCCGATAAAGTTAGAGCCTCGTATTTTTCTACATGACATCTTAAACGAATTTAAAAAACTTCCTTCAGGGATTTTCTGTCAGTCAAAAGAGACTGACGCGGTGGCGAAAGTGTCAAGTAGGCCTGCAGCAGAATAATGACCCAGCAAACAAAGCTAAGTTGGACCAACGTCGTATCAACGTTCCGAACGTTTATTCAGGGTTGGCTCAACATTGATTCAACCTTATGTGTTTCAAATTGTTTGCTGTGGTACTTGGTATTTAAAAGTCATTGTTCCAAGCGAGTATATCAGTTGCAGCTGAAAAGATGGATTAGGGGGATTGTTTTCGGCCGCCTTCGGCAAGGACTACATTTAAAGTCTTTAGCACTCTAGATATTTTTTTTCTACGCAAGGGGCAACTACTAGTTCATGGGATCTGTCTGCATGCGAAAGTGCTTTGTTAAGTTGGAGAGGGCATTGTTGAAAGCGAAACAGCAGAGGAATCAGGAGGCCAACATAGAGTTGAGCAGCGTCGAGGATCGAAAATGGTGCACCCTTAATACAGACACCAAGGATGCGGCAAATACTTAAATCGATCCGGCGACCCCGGTTCCCTTTATGCAGCCGAGTTAAATTGCAGTGAAAACCACAACCGACCGCCATCAATGGAGACATTCTAACTGAATCCAATAGTAACTGACAATCGATCTCGGAGACATAATGAAACCTCTTGTATGGATTCTTCGGATATTTTACTTGGTGGCCTGTAACAATTCAATCTGAATGTGGATTTAGCACGGGTTTCATCTTAACTAAACGTGAATCGTTCAAGAAAACGTTCACACATGGATGATAATACCAGTGAAGAAGAAGGGGTAATTGTGTCATGTCCGATTGCAAGCTCGGGTTCAGCCCATTTACTTCCAAGCTGTAGCTTGCTGGTGATAATGGTTTCCAGGCAGAGATCCCGCTGGTGAAATGCGTCTTCTCACCAATCTGTTAGAGCAGGGGTCTCAAACTCGCGGCGGCATATAGAGTGTTTCCATGCGACTTCCAGGCTTGATTCCAACTTGCGAAAGCCATGTACTCTCCAGGTGGTTACCGTATGGTATCCTTAACTTTTTCCAACCGTCATTAACCTGAGTTCCAGTCGAGATTAAAACCACGCCGTCATTTGGAAAGTATAGCTGTCTCCAACGGGGATTTCAAGATGAGTAAAAAAATGTAAAGAAGTTAGGATGTGAAATTGTTATATTTAGTCAGAAGTGTGCAGACTTACTTGTCAGGGAATCGAAGCGAGAAGAGGAAGCAGGAGGAGAGAGACCTCCTCCCTTAAGTGAAAGAGAGAATGACAGTCTCTCTCAGACGCGGGATTGAGTGGTTCGAGAAACTGATAGCGATATGCTAAATTCTCGCGAAGGTTTGGACGGTGCGAGGAAAAGACATTTCCCGGAACTGCCTGCCAAATTCATCTTCCATAATTCATCTTAATCTCCCCTAATCATCATTCCTAGCATCACAGCCTGCTTATACTTTTGCTTATACTTCTGCTTTAATGCAGGTTTCCAACATGTATCATGCAAAATGGGTAGGACAGGGGATGGACCTTTAAGGTGTCTATCGTGTAAGGATAAACCTTTTCCGACGTCGAGCAGATATGTGAAGGTCGCTGTATACATTTTCCCCGGATGTATCAGAAAATAATCTGACGATCTAATCATCCTTCCGGTTTACTTAGTGCAAATGCATGAACTACATTTCAAACTTCGGAACATATTTTGAGACAAGGACTCCGTAGCTCTTACGATTCTGGGATCTAAAGAGCTCAGAAACAAGTGAAGCAATAGTTAGAATATTTAATCACAGAGGTACCTTGCCTCAGTTTGTTCAATATGCAGAATTGCCAGAGTCCCGAAAATCTACAATTACGATTCAACAACATTTCCGAGAAATTTCATTATCGCCATACTTGGAAAAATTCACATTACCCGATAATGCATTTCCAGGAGTTCTTTCTGAATATTCCGACACCTGTTGGTCTCGCATCTTCAAGAACTTTTCCCGAGAAAGTCGGATGATTATCATTTAAAAATTCTAATCATGTCTCTGGAAATGCATACATGGCTGCCATCAATCTTCTTCCGTGTTGCTCTCGAAGATCAAAGTGCTCGCTTGCTGGCTCTAGACAACTTTTGATCTGAAAAAGTGAAAGAAATGAAGAATCTCTAAATACCTCGTATCAATTTTAAAAAAAAGAACAAGAGAAAGAGCAGTAATGTACAACATTTACATTGAACTACCCTGTATTATGCGAGGTATTGCCTCAAAACGAAATAATGACAATTGAAGGATGAAAGAACGCTGATTTTGCATCTTAAAGTTGCTCGACCTGAAAGTCTTAGACCTGGAACTTTAAGTTGCAAAATCGTATCTAAAAGTAGCTGGACCTAGAAGTCGAGAGGACTGTTGGAGAGTTAAGTGCATATTAGGAGTGGAGCCAACGATTAAACGGTCGACTTCGAATTAGGGATATGACGATATTAGGATTTTCAGATGCATCGATACTCTACCTTTCTATATTAAATAACCGAAGTTAATTGAGCAATTTTTGAATGAAGCTTTCAAAAAAGAATGTAAAAAATGAGTTCGAGAACGCAACCTTTTTCCTTTTGGTTTGCCACTCTTAAATTTTGCCTCTCTCACATTCATACTATCACATCCATTTTTCATTGGTATCATTGTCTCGAGATTCAGATCCTGGACTAAGTGTGGTATGAATAACACAAGACTCGAATCAATGAGAAAACAAAGAGAACTAATAAGATAAATGATTCTGTTTCTCACTGCTGTTGCATAACCGTTCTCAGGTGAGACGGAATCCCTATCAAAAGAGATCAATGAAAAAATATAGAATTCTGTAGCACCAGAGGATGAAGCTAAAGTTGGAAGTTGGTCATTCGAAGTCAAAGAACTTCAAGTAGCTTCGTAGAAAGGGAAGCACGTGAGCCTTTTCTGGGGAGATACGCTTTCGCTGATCGGTACACACCATTCCAGACTGGAGTCTGGAATACTGAGATACCACTTTGCAAGTTACACCAACCTTGGGTTTTGGTTCATCGATTGCAATGGTAAGGGAAGGTAGTTGGTGGTCTCCTGACCTTAGATCTATGGAAAATAAGAAGGATCCTCTTGCAGTTCCCTCTCAGACAGTGACTACGACCCCCAGATCAATAGTAGACCCTCAACCTGGGCGCGTTCGCGTGGAAACTTGCTCATCCATAAGTGTGCTTTCGATCTCTGAAAAGCCTTAGGAATTGACCAGCACTGTGCCTGCTATCCCGATTGGGAAACATGGCAACTTTGAATTGAGGATCCAGAAGGGTTGAGAGGCGCACAATCTTTCCTTGCAGCAAGTGTTTCAATCCTGAATTGATTCTAGGTAGAATACTTGTTTTCGTGGTTCCAATTCATCCAATTTGAATCGACCCATACATTTTTCCATTCAGCTGTAATATTATTCGATCTCTTTCTTCCAGAAAAAAGAGACTTTCTGTAGTAACTAATACTGACCCATCCATTAACGCATTTGACAACCATCTTTTCTCAGATATTAAAAATATATTGCCCAGAAAGAGATAAGGATGAAAGACTGCCCCTGCATGAGCATCTAGCCAGTGGGTAAGTGTCATTCCTGAATATTGAAGCTCCCCTTTATAAATATCACTCCAATGTTTCGGCAAAGTCGTATCTTCGTGTCTAGGAATAAGTCCAAGCAGTCGTCAGCCGCTTCATTTTTTTTTGCTGCAGGTCGATGGGGGTGTGCAGACTTCGGCATGCGATATTCATCCCTCTTTCTTAGGTTAACTTCGGCGTGAGCAAGGTAGGTTAGCATTGCGACCGTTGCCCAACATTTCACCATGGCTCCTGCTCGTTGTTCCGTTAACGCCATTGAACGCCTTGGCCAGGCCTGATCATTTTATGACGATGGCTAGAATTCATCCATTGTGTAGTACCGTTCATCTCCTTGGCGCCCTCTGCTATTTCTCGTTTCCTTACATATTATGAAGGCATAGGCCTAGGCAGGCGTTACAGAATAACGACAGCAGGAATAGCAGAATACGCGAACGGCGTATTCTACCAAAAGGTATGAAATGTTGCCTCTCAGGTTCAAAGGTGAATCCTGTTAGTAGAGAGACGATGCGACGCCATGGATTTTTTTTTAGACGGGCCTGAGCATATTTGGATGTAAGATCCAGTCGTCTTTCCAGGGAGAATGGGATGCCGAGGGCTGATGAGACCCTTTCATAGGTTTCGTATTTATGCCAAAGAATTTAGCGTAGGGAACTTGTACACCAGTTCGATGTCATCAACTGCGCGACTGGTCAGAGAGCTGCCCCAGAGGGTACCTGCCTACCAAAGGGTAGGCGTACTCGAGAACCGGCCGGATATAAAAAGTCCAGACAAATAAGAGGTCCTCCTGAGGTGCGTCAAAATATTTCAATATCTTGAGCATGTACTGTACATCCGTCGAGAGGCTTTGGAAATGATCAATTTCAGTTCAGATCCCATCGAAGGTCGTCTGAATCGTAAGTCCCAGCAGCCGAATGCAGGTCTCTCTCTTCGAGCTGTGGCCTGCAATGTGCAGGTCATGGTGAGCGGGAAGGGATTTCGAGAAGCGAAATTCTATCATGGAAAAGGCCTACTTAGTTGCGTTGAGCTTCATATGTTTGGCTAGAACCCACTCTTCCTGCTGCGAAAGAGTATGTTGAAGGGCTGGCAGAAATTTGATGGATGGGCCAGTAATATAGATTTTCCATCTGCGTACTTTCAAGAACATAGTATGGCATCAACTTGGACATCATTTACCATATTGCAGGGTGGTCCAAAAGTCACGATCGGAACCTCTTTGCTGTCAGATAGCTTGCTAAGTTTCGTGTTTTCAACAATGTTTCCTGACATATGTTAGTTCGGGCTGTTTGCCATAGGTGACAACTATAGCAAACAGCTCTGCACTTATGGGTATTAATAAAAGCGGACCCTTCCTCATTTTTATTCCTTTATTCGAGGCAGATTCCTGGATCTTAGACCGAAAGAAAGCTTATCCTCCCAAACAGGAGGCCTTACATAAAAAATAAATTTTAACCGCATGGAACATCTGCACCTTACTAAGAAAATGAGTGTCCCTGAAATCATTCTCTAATTTGTTCATTCCGAAGACTGGCTGATGAAATTGGGGTCTGACACTTATGTCACACAATACGGTTAGAGGAAAGCCTCTCACCTTTATGATTATATGTATACAATGAAGGATACATATTAATCCATGTCGGTTTATTACTTAACCTTTTTTATAAGGATAACCTATCAAAAAGGCTATACTGTATATGTAACCCGCAAAGGATAAATACGAGTTGCAGTTGAAACACCCTTTAGGGAAAAAAACTCAACCATTTTTGCTTGTAGTGCAGACCTGCGGACCGAACTGCGAATAGGACTGCGATGCGTTCCTCGAAGAGGTTTATGGGGTTCCATAAGGGAACCTAAACTGCAATCTCCTTTAACTGATGAGGGATTTCAAAGCTCAAGTCAGAAAAGACGAAGCTACCTGGAGTGGTATGATCTACCGGTTTGGAGAAGCTACACCGAATGGAAATGGCAGAAAACCGCTAGACATTCGTGCTGGCAATGGCCCGACCATGATCAACTCCTTGCAGCATATGAACATGCTCAAGTACATTTGACAAAGCAGGTCTGACCGAATTGTATCTGATTGCCAGCAATTGCTAATGGAATATGAGATAGGCACGGAGGGATGGCGGGGACTAGTGACGGCCACGAGGGTGGGAAGTGAAACCGAACCGCGCACCAATAATCAAATTGTGGCCAGCTAGCTTCAGATACTGTTGAACTTCAAAGAGACAGAAAGCATATGTGTCGCAAAATAAGATAGGTGGGAAGCCCTCGGCGATGAGGAAACCGTGATGAGTTGGTTAGGTGACCCGTGAAAAGTATTCCGAACTCTCTCTCCAGACCCTAGGCATGAAATTCGAATGGTGTCATTTCGGTTTTGTGTTACGGCTGCACCGGCGAGAATGTGCTGAGAAAAACGTATCGGGGAGGTGCACGTAACTGCATCACGACGATGCCATGGTGGGCACCAGAGGTACGTCTTTCTATTGCTATCAAGAAGGCTTCCTATAAGACGTATGCGTCCATTAGGTCTACCTTTCCAGGGCTTGCCACAGAGGTGAGCGAAGAGCTGCTGTTCGAGTTCCAACCGAAGCGAAAGAAGTGGCTTGAAAGAAAATTGAAGAGAGAATCGAACTACTGCACTGCTTTACAAAGTGTTCCATCTGAAGGCTCCAGTAGTCGAAGTCAAATCGCTTTTCCTCGTAAAAACAAGGGTCTCGAGCTCGTTTCCAGTGTGCAGGCCGCACACCGATAAGGTCCTACCTCTCTGCAGGCCAAAGTGTAAAATCGCAGAATGAGTAATTTATCACAATCTTATAAACAGTAGGTTGTATGAGTGCATGTAAGTGATCACTATCCTATTCCCTTCCTTGACGGGAGACCTGGCAGCGCTTCGCCTTCCTTACGAAACGTCCACTTCCCATGTGGATTTGGAACAGGTAGATGTCCCCCTTGGCGTAATTTCCACCTGATGAAGCGATGTCTACCCGGGGGAAAATCCACCCGGGAGAGAAAATCCCCCTGTCTAGAAAAACATGTGCGCGGATGGCAAGGTGAATTTCCATCAGGTGGGACGTCCACCTGGTTCCAAATCCATCCCTATCCACTTGGTTGTTCAGCCAGGTGAATGCAGGTGGAAGTTTTGTAAGGGAGCTCCACGAGAGCATGAATTTTGGGCATGATTTTCTGGACCAAGACAACCGACATCATGGATTGCAGACGTTCATCTGAGAGTCGAAGTCTTAGGAGTGACTTGTTGACCATTATCGAGAAAAGTTGTTCACAGTGTCATCGATGAACAGCAACCGAGAACTGGAAGATAATCATTCTCCCAGAATCGAAAGCTTTACACCACACCCATACTTGTTTTCGAGACATGGCATGTTCTCCATAAACCTCTACAACTTGGTCATGGATTTCTGCAGGTGTGGTGCCTCTTGCATGAAGAAACCGAATAGCATTCCGCACTTCAACGTTTGACCATGTTTTTAGGAGGGCCGCCATCATAACTGGCATTTTACGCATGCGCAGTATTACACAGTGACATATTGCGTGAAATGGAAGCCTCACCATCATTGTACTCCGTCACCAAAAAAGTTCCTCAACACAAGCAATAACTTATTCGCAGCAGGCCTTGTTACCTTATTTATTGAACACCCCTCGTACACTCAGAGAGTGGTACTTTTTCTTCAGCATCATGCCACACTGCATGTCCACAAGCTCCATTTGAAGTTTTGGTTTAACTGTGTCAACGTCAGCAGAGAAAAGCGTTGCGAATAGTTTGATTTAGCTTCGAGGTCTTGAAAGTCCTTGAAACGGCTATCGAAGTCTACACGTAGGTCAGAAATTATGGCAGCATACGTTTTCAAGGATTCTGGATTCACGCGTGCCAGAGACTTTACAGTAGGAAAATGAACCAGATTATTGTTCTCCAGCTGATTCACCCATAAACGAAGCTTGACCACAAACACTCTCTGTCATGCATCTCAGTGATGACTTTCGGTCATCACCGAGCTGCCAATGAACTTCGAACTTGGGTTCAGGCAGTTCATACGCTCCATTATGTCAGACAGGAATGCTCAGTCACTAATCCACTTGCTATCCGATATTCCAGGAAATTTCTTGTCCTTGCTTTATCATGAAACTGCTAATTTCGTTCCGTAGGGCAAATAACCTTTTCAACACATTGCCTCGACTCAGCCATCTCACCTCATTATAATAGATCATTTCTCCACACTCAACATCCACACTTTCTAAGAACGAGGTGAACTGGCGGTGGTTGAGTCCATTTACCCGAAGGATGTTCACTCTTTTCACGACAGTGTGCATCACATGTTTCATCTTCAAGGACTTTCCCACACAGGGCCTCTGATGGTAATGGATAGCGGTAAACTGTGTTGGCACTCCCAATTCTTCCAACTTTTGTCTCAGTCGCTCGATAACACCTCTCCTTTCTTCAACCGTGGAAGGAGCACCATCGGTTACCAGACACACTAGTTTCTCTCATTTTCGGCCAGCCTTTTCTACAGTTGCTTTAAGCTTACCCATAATATCTGCGCAAGTGGTGGTTCCCTTCATTGGCACCAAATCCAGCAATTCTTCAGTCACCTTTAGCTGATTATCCACTTCTCTTACAATATTAGCGCACTGAGCCACATCTGTCACATCGATACTTTCGTCAATGGGCAAAGAGTAGGCCTTGAAATCGCGTGGAAGCTGAGTCAATTGTTTCGGCAAAATTGCAGGTAATTTCATTAATCCTTTTAGCAACTGAGTTCGCTGACAGGATGATGTTTTCAAAAACAATTAACCCGACCGTAAAGAGATGCAGGCCATTTTGGAGCTTCATAGCGGACTGCAATCGTTCCACCGGGGTTGTTTTAGGGTTTCATTTCAAGGTCGTGACGTCATTTTGGCAGGTAACAAACACACTACCCTTATCAGTTGATAGAACTGCTTGAATGAGAATACATGCGTTTCAGGCTTCGACTGGGAGGCGCGGATCCGTGGGCTGACGGTAGAGGAGCAGTGGAGGGCGTTCAAGACGTTATTGCAGGGCTTTATGGAGGAATGCATCCCCAAGAAATCCCTAAAATCGAGCATGCAATCGGTCTGGTTTACGAGTAAAATCAAAGCTCTCATCAGGGATAAAAAGCAGAAATGGGATGCGTACAAGCGCACGGGAGATAGCACGGACTATGAGGAATATAGGACCATCACGCAGACGTTGAAGCGGGAAATTAGATCTGCGAGACCGAAGGTCGAGGAACGGCTGGCTAGCGATGCTAATGCACAATAAAATGAACTGAGGAGAAAGACAGTCGATTCGCATCCATTCGAGACCTTCATTTAGTCAGCACTATCACACGTCTCTCTAGGAGAAACAGAGCTCCTGTCCACATTCCCACGCTCATTAATGAGAGAGTGAAAGACAAGTAGCTAATCCGTCTCCATTTTCCATTTTGAGTTGTTTCCTTACTTGGGCTACGAAATTCTCTGAAAATGAGGTTGAGATGAGAACAAGGGATATGATTTAATGGTTTATCTCCTGTTAAGCAATAGCTGTCCTGTTCCATTAGTGAAGACAGACCTCAGAACTTTGAAAAGAACTGTTGGATGCCCCTAGGCCCTTGAGAGGTCTGGGACTTGGGAGCTTCAACGAATCGAAGTGAATGAATTAGGAAGCAAAAGCGGCTACTGATTGGCGAGGCATGCAGAAGGGAACACGTCAAAACACTTTCTTATTTTTCTTGTGGTTTTTGGGTTGATCATTGACTCACGATACATATTTGAATTTCATGTCTCACCGTCATAATTTTGCACACCACATGACTATGTGTGAGCCAGACGACGAGTCTGACTTGGCAGCCCTAATGAAGATGACTGATCAGTTTAAACAATATAATAATAATTAGAATGACTCCCTCTCTAAATGTACTAAGTTCATCCGCCATTTAAATGCAGGGTGGATACACGTGTGCACCACAGTACCCTGAGTTATGTCAGGTGGAGTTAAGAAGAGATGGAGTTTCGTATTCTTACGTTTGTCGCATGCTTTTCCGTGATAGCCAGGTTTGCAAATGCACCTAGCGTAGCTGACACAAGTCCCATGCTGGCAGCCCTGAGAGCAGAGCGATTCGCACTCGGCCAGACCATCCCATTCCCCATCGTCACCACATGTGAGAATCGGATTCCCTTTTGGTCTCCTTCCTGGAAAGATAATTATTCGTGCAAAGCAAGTTTGATTCACTGAATCGTGTTCACACTCCTAGGGGTGAGAGCACCATCTCTGGTAACAGTGGTTTTATCCGATAAGATTTCATGATATGCATCTATAGGAATTAAGGGGAAGGGTAATTAAGCCAACTCATAGAAATCAGATCAGTTTAAGCTACGATTTCGTGGGTATCATTCCACGGGATTTCGGATCGCACTGACCTTGGGGACAAGAATAGGCCACCCGATGATTGGGCAGAAAATAAACGCCGATGATCCTGGCTCCTCCTCTTTGTATTGGCAGTCCACAGTTCCCTGCGGATTCCCACATCGACCGGCTCTGTACAATCTGAGTTTTCCAGATCTCGCTACCCATGGCTGTACTTACTCTGACATGTTCCCCGAGGTAGAGTCCACGTCCCTGCCGAGGTACAGTGCATGCTGAGATCCCCTCGAGCAAAATATCCCTGCTGGCATTGAAGAACCAGGGACTCGCCCGCTTGGTAGGCCGCGCCCTTTGCCGTGAGCGGCACGACAAGGGCCGGGAGCTCTTGGTCCCGAGGCACTGCACACCCGCTTGCCTCTGCCGACAGAATTTCTCCTAACCCCATCGAATTCTCATCCAAAGATGCATAAGGAAAATTTTCGATTCTCTTACCGACGCATCGAGGTTGAGGTCCATCCCACGTCCCATGCTCGGTGCAGGTTAAGGAACCCCTGCCTTCTAACCTGTATCCGGCGTCGCATTCGAACTGGACTTCGTCTCCGAATTGTTGGCCGGTCGAGATGACGTAGCTGTGATCCGGTCTCCGAAGTTCTGGGCATCGCTTCCCTTGCGAAAAAGAGAAGATGCGATTTATTAATTCCTTTTTTTTCCCTCAGGCCTGATCGGATGACTTCAACTAACTGGAACATGTTGGGGGAGGATGATTCCATTTCCCATCATGGTCGCAAAAAGCCTCTGATTCTCCAAACACCTGGAATCCTGGTTCACACGAAAAGATAGCTTCCCCTCCGAATGTCAAGTTGTTCCATGAAACCTTTCCGTGGGCCGGGGTCTGCAGGCAAAAAAAAAGGATAGCACTTAATATGGAAACTACTATCAACAAAGAGACGAAATTTTGAAAAGAAACACACGTCGAGGCGTGGACATTCGACCGGAAGGCATTGTGGGTGTACGTCATTCGAGTCGTTGATCTCCCAGCTTTCAGAAGCCCCACAGGTCAAGGAATGGGTATCCTCAGCGGTTTTATATCCTTTGATGCAGGCGAGAATCGCCTTCGATCCATACGAAGAACTGGTTACGAGATATCGACCATTGAGTACCGTCGGAGGCATCCCACATGACACCGGTTGGCAAACGGTCCTGTGGTGAGGAATAAAAGATCAAATTTGGCCTCATATAGATACTCGATCACTTTGAGGACGATCCCTTACGAGGCAGGTTCCCACTGTCCATCCCGGCACAAGACTTCGGACTTTCCGAGGAGAGAATATCCCTTCTCGCAGGAATATCTGACGACGAATTTGGCGGGATCCTGCTCCTTCCTCGCGTGAGGGACATCCGGAGGCGGTCCACAATCTGGGATCCGACATTCCGCTCCCTTCCCAAGCCATTTGCCATCGGGTCCACACACGATCACCCCTGCCTCTTGGTTCTCGTAGCCCTTCTCACATGCATATTGAACGATGGATCCGTAGGATGTAAGGGAACCTCCCGTTCCGGGGAGATTAGAAGCCTTCGTGGCGTGTGGGTAGCTGGGAATGACGGGGCATTCCACAGGTTCGCATTGGATATCTTGCTTGGGTTCCCATCCGCTCTCTGTGCATCTCATCCACTCCTCGCCCTTTTGGGAGACAGACATGTCGGTCGTTGAACTCCATGGGACAAATTTCATACCTTTTTAGAATTTTGAATCCTTTTTTTTTTAAAAAATTTTGGCTCCTAGATCCAGCATATTAGGGTATGAGTTTTTCATGAGGTTTTTCTTATCAGTTCCGAAACATGTAATTATAAAATAGAATCGTACATTTAAAAAGACACGTATTGAAACCTGAACATCGCAATAGGTTTGCTTGAAGAAAAAGCTACCGTACAGTGATCAATACCAGATCCATTCTGAATAGGAACAACTCACCTTGAGCACATGTCCCTCCTGACAGGCGTACTGAATGTAGTCTCCAAACAGCCACGATGTTCCATTGTAGAATCCGTTGGGTATATCCTGCGGTTTCCCACATTTCTTCTTCGTGCAACTTGGTATGTCCTTTTCCCATTCACCTTTCGAACATTTTATCCTCTGCTTCCCATCCCTCGGCTCGTATCCTCTTTCGCAATTCAGCGTAGCATAGCTCCCAGAGAAGTAAGAGCTGCTGTCCCATCCTCCATCTTTTACATCTGATGGAATTGGGCATACGATGGGGATGCAGTGAGGTTCATCACCACTCCACGTCCCATCGTGTTGGCAGATGCGAATCTTGTCGCCTTGCAAAGTATGATCCTCGTCGCATACGTATTCTGCACTGGATCCGAAGCGAAGGGATTTCGCCTTGACGTTCCCATGCGAAGGAGGACTTGGTGAAACACAAGAGATTGCCTCACAACTCGGCTCTTTCCCACTCCACGTTCTGTTGCTCAGGCACGTCGAAGTTCTCGATCCCAGCAGCTCATATCCCCGATCGCATGCGTAGCGAGCGATCTGTCCCACGAGAGTGGAATTGACATCCGTCACGCCATTTTGGATTCCCTGCGGCCAGGGACAGTTGATCTCCTGACAGACGGGTGGGGCTCCGGACCAATCCCCATTTTCCACGCATCGTCTCGTCATGCTCCCCACCAACGCGTGGGTCTCCCTGCATCGATAGCTCACCGTATCTCCATACGCAAAGCCAGTGGCATCGACGAATCCCTCCGAGATCGGCGACAACGGCGGACATTCGACGGGCCGACAAGCCGGTTCCTCTCCCGACCAGAGACCAGTCTCGTCGCAGCGTCTCCTCTTGACTCCCACGAGTCGATGCCCCGCCTCGCAGCCGTATTCCACCTCGGAACCGAACGCACCGTCTTCGGAACTGAGGTATGCGTTTTCCGGCTTCCTCAAGGGCTGGCAGGTGATGAGGTGACACGTTGGAGGCGGACTCGACCAGCCCTGATCCGTGCAATTCACGGTCGCTTCGTCGGTAGTGTTGTAACCCCTCTCACACCTATATCGAATCTCGTGTCCGTAGCCGAACTCCGGGTACGGAATCACATTCGTGGTCGTCGACGTGATCGATTCCCAATCTCCATGAGCAATGCTTACCGGCTTCGAACATGTGATCGGACTGCAAACCGGAGGCTCTGGAGTCCATTCCCCCCTCTCGGAGCATTTCAAGCTCGATGGCCCCTCGAGGCGATTCCCTCGGACACATTCGTATTTCACCGTCTGCCCAAACGTGTATTTAGAGCCGATCTGATTGGCGTCCCGGACCTTCGGAGGCGGCGGACATTGAACGATTTCGCACGACGGAGGCGCGGGAGCCCATTTTCCCTTCTCACACCTGATGGTCGCATCGCCGACGAGGAAGAATCCCGGATCGCAACCGTATCGAATCGAAGACTCGAGGGCTTCGATGATCCCATTCGTTATCGACGGCGGTGCAGGGCACGAAATGATTTTGCAGATCGGCACGGCTGCGTTCCACACCGCATTCTCGTTGCAGATCAGTCTGGATTCGCCCAAGAGTTCAAACCCTTCATCGCATGTGAATCCCACTTCTCCGCCGTATTCAAACGCATCTCCGACCATGGAACCGTTGACAGGTGCCTCGAGCTTCTGGCACGATTTTCGCACGCACTTCGGCGGGCTGATGGACCAACTACCGGAAGAATTACAAATCGCCAAAGTCTTTTCATCGGTGGTGTAGCCCGGCTCGCAACGAAACGCGACTTCCGTTCCCACAGTGCGACTTCGAACATCATCGATGAGCAGAACGTCGGATCCCTCCAAAGGCGGACAGACCACGAGACTGCAGATCGGCTCGTCCCCCTCCCACCGCCCGTCCTCCCCGCACACCCGCTCCCCGTCCCCGATCAGCCGATGGCCTTCCTCGCACCCGAGACGCGCCCGAGACCCGAACACGAGAGGGACCGCCGGACTGGCTTGGACGTAAGTCACATTCCCGTTGTTGAGAGGAGGCAGAGGCGGGCATCTCCTCGGAACGCATTGGGGCACCTTCCCCGACCAAGAGCGGTCCGCTTGACACTGTCGCTGGGCTTTCCCGACCGTTTCGTATCCCGGGTCGCATCGGTACGTCGCAAGGTCTTCGAAATAGAATACGCCTTCCGTCAGTTTCCCGTTCGGTAGTTTGCCCGGGTGTCGACATCTGACCCGTCGACACTCGGGAATCTCGTCCGACCATCGTTTGGATCCCGTGCATTTGATCATGTCCGATCCCTTCACCTCGTACCCCGAATCGCATTGAAACTGGACGATAGAAGCAAACGAGAAGTCCGACCCGATGCTGAAGCCGTTCGGAATCATGGCAGGCACAGGCGGGCAATAGATGAGGTTGCAACTGGGTTGCCGATCCGTCCAGCTGCCATCGGCCTTACAGGTCCGAACCTGGACCCCGACCAGTTCGTAGCCCTCTTCGCAGTCGTATTCGATGACGGACCCCACGTTGAGACTCCCGCTGAACGCGATGAGCCCATTGTCGATAATTTCCGGTATGGAACAGGTGCCGAGACTGCAGACGGGTTGGATCCCGTCCCAGGCCCCCGTCGAGCCACACGTTCGCCTCGCCGTACCCGTCAGCGTGTAGCCGGCGTTGCATTCGTACGTGACCGTCGACCCGACTTCGAGGCCCGAAACGTTCATCTTCCCGTGGGGAATCTCTCCCGGACGGGAACAGGTGTTTCTTCGGCAAGAGGGCTTCCGGTCGGCTTCGGAGCACGTCTTCGAGTCGTCCCCGACCAGCCGATAGCCTTCGTCGCACCGATAATGCACCCGATCGGATTCGGGGTCCAAAACGGCCAGGCCGTGTTGTATGTTTCCGATCGGGGGACACTTGAGCTTCACGCATCTCGGGACTTCGCCGTCCCAGGTTTGGTTTTCGGTGCATTTTCGGAGTCGGTTTCCGCGCAGTTCGTATCCGGGTTCGCAGGAATATTCCACCTTCGAGCCGTGGAAGAAAGTTTTCCCGCTCTTCAAGGAACCGACGGTCCTGTTGACGGAGAATTCCTTCGTCTCCCCGCTCACTTGAAGCTCCAGGTCCAAGTCCCCGTACTTGAACGTCTTCATCCCGCTCCATCTGGACGAATTCCGCTGGATCTTCTCCAGGGCCCGAGCGAAAGCCACGAACCGATCCGCCGAGCCCGGTTCCACGACGACCTGATATTTCCCGCGCTGGACGCCCTCCGGCGCCGGGCACCTCAAGGGAACGCAGAGCGGGATCTCCCCGCCCCACCGCCCCTTTTCCTCGCATTTCAGCGTCTCGTCCCCCAACAGGCCGAAACCCGGGAGACAATTCGTCTTCACCGTCTCCCCCGCTTCCCACGGCCCCTCGGACGACCGAACCGCGTTTTCGATCGCGGGACCGGCGACGCACGAAGGCCTGATGCACCTGGGCGTCGATCCGCTCCAGTTCCCATTCTTTTGGCAAGTTCTTTGAGCATCCCCACGCAGAAGCAGATCCAGGTCGCACGAATAAGAAGCAACGTCCCCCAAAGAATCACCCGTCGACGTCACGCGTCCTCCCTCTGGACCCTGAAGCGACCCGCATTCGACAGGCCTGCAATAGAGATCCACGTCCTCCCACCTCGCATCCGCCTCGCATCGAAGCACGGTCCTCCCAGAAGGCGAAAATCCCTCCCCGCAGGCGTAAACGACCGTCCCCCCGTAATTCTGGTCTCCGACTTCGTATTCCGCGTTCGGCACCCGCGGCGGCTCCGGGCAGGCCACGGGCTCGCACTTCGGATATTCCCCGGTCCATCGCCCGTTCTGACCGCAGCGGATGCGGTCCACGTCCTGGATCCGGTAGCCGGTTTCGCACGAGAACTTGAGGTCGTCGCCGGGGGTCATCGGCCCGAAGTCGACCGGGAAGCCATGCGGCACTCTGAAACGATCCACGGATTATGTTCTCTCTCGTTTGCCAAAGCCTGTCGGTCGAAGGATTCGGTCGCCCAGATTCACAGAAAGGAGAAGTTGTGCCACGAGTCGAGACAGTTTTAGTTTCGTTTCATCAAAACCGGATCCGTGATTATGAGACGATTTTTTATTCTCGCGGCCCAACATCTCCTTTCCGCGATCCCTCGCGGGTCCCCACATCGGAGGCGCGGTGCAACGCGTCGGCTGGCAGGTCGGCGCCAGGTCGTCCCAGGTCCCGTCCTCGAGGCAGGCGATCGTCGACGCTCCTTCAGCGACGTGGCCGGGGTCGCATCGGAAGTCCACGCTCGTTCCCACGTCGTATGCGTCTCGCGATGGGGTCGCCTTTCCGGACTTCGACGTCCAGTCTTTGAGGCACTGAATCTCTACAAAATGGGAGGAAATTGGATGCTTCGAAACGCTCTTAGTCTCTTCTGTGAAACGTGAATTTTGAATTACTTTTGCATAATGGAGGCTCGCCGTTCCACGATCCGTTTTCCAGGCATCGTCGTTGATTATTTCCTATCAGGGCGAAACCGGTGTGACAGGAATACTGAATGGTGTCCTCGAAGGCGTACGAGAGTCTCGTCTCCGACACGGTCCCATTCGGAAGATATCCCGGAAAGGAACAGTGTTCCCCTTCGAACCACACTCGCCATCAATTCCATTTCACATCATTCTCGTTCGGAGACAGAAAATAAGCACGCTCACCCGCACACTCGGGATCGGTCAGAGACCAAGTCCCATCCGCGAGACAAATCCTCGTCGAAGCCCCTTTCAACCGGAATCCATCGCGGCAGGAATACGCGAGGACCGAGCCGGTCCCCCCCAGGGCGAGCGAGAAATCCCCACTGCTGTAGTTGCCATTCGTCGGCACGGCCGGCCACGGACACCCCTCGCAGAACGCCGATTCCACGATCTAACGAAAGCGACACTCGTAAAACCTCCCTTCACCAGTGATCCACGAGCGAAACTTGTGCCTTTACAGTGATCTCCCCCCTGAGACCGAGAGCGGCAGATGACCACGCGACCACGTGACCTTCGACGGGCCCGCAGGCGACCGGCATGGACCTCGCCTCGTCCTCGCCGAGCGCGAAGGGGAAGAACTGGACCCAGGTGAGTTCCCCGATCAGCTCCTCGGTCGCGCTGAAGGATCCGCCGACGGAGTCCTGTTCCTGACCCAGTATCAGGGATCCTCTTCCTAGGATATAGAAATTCCGATCGCGTCCGAGGTGACTCAGTCGGGTCGTAGAAGCCGGGCTCGTCTCGGGATCGACGATCCCGTATTCCATGTGAAAAATCAGACCGACGTTTTACAGGGTAGACGTATTCTACGAGTCATTTTAAAGTTTCACGAGTGATGTCCGAATACTAAAACGTCATTCATGTGAGATCAAGGGTTCTTTTCCCCTCATGGAGTCTTACGAAAACCGTTAACTAACTTCAGCATTCCGGACCGAGCCCGATCGCATTCCGAGAAATTCCGACAGAAATCGCGCAGCATCTTCGCGTGCATTCCGATCGCGCAGGAGGGAAAATGGGATTACCAGGTACTCGAGAGCCGTCTGCCAGGCCTTTCCCCGTCGCTGCCGAATTTCCATCGACATAAATGTGCCAGTGACCCCCCGAACTGGTCCAACTCACGCACACCAAATGCCACTTCCCGTCGTTGACCTTCACGTCTGAAACCGCCTTTCGGTCGTTCACGTACAAGGTCAAGCTGCAACAAAAAAGAGGTCATTTTCTGTGGCGTTTACATGCCCTTCGAAGCGAGGAACTCGCGGATACCCGGTGTAGTCCGAAAGCGTGAAGGCGTTGTGGAACGCCGCCGTGGCGTAGGAAAACGGAGTCCCGTAACGAACGGTGTCCTCGGTCCTCATCCAGAAACAGGCCGAGATCTCGGCGAGGTCTCGAGGGAACGTCCCCATCTCCACCCAGCCGCCGCCGTCGAACTTCAGCACGAAGTTCTCGGGAAGACCTGGACGGAAACGATCGTGAGTCCTCTGCGAGGCCGTCGCAGTCGTCGACGAAGGGCGCAGGCTCACGTTGATCGCATTTGGGTCCGGCGAAGCCGGTCTGACAGAGACACTGAAATCCGGACGCGAGATCCAGGCACGTGGAACCGACGGAGCACGGATCGGACGAGCACTCGTCGACGTCCACCTCGCAGTTCTCTCCCGCGTATCCCGGACTGCATGCACACCTGCGAAATTGCCTCATTCATTGCCTCGTTCATTGCCACATTCATTGCCTCACGAATGCGACGAAAATGTGCGAAAGGGAGACCGATATCCGTCGAGGGCGTCGTGACACGTTCCTCCGTTGAGGCACGGAAACCCGAGGCAATCGTCGATGTCGTCCTCGCAGGTCGCTCCCGAGAATCCCTCCCGACAGGCACAGCGAAACCCATCGTCTTCCTGAGGATCGAACGTTCCAGAATCGAACGAAATCGACGCCGAAGAACCGAGATACCAAACCGTTCGCCGACCTCATGAGCGATGCACGTCCCCTCGTTCGAGCACGGATTCGACGCGCAGTGATCGACCGCGTTCTTGCACTCCGGTCCTGATGGAAACCGAGTCGTTGTTGACTTCGAATGACATTGTTGGCTTCCCGATATTTATTTCAGGGGGGGGGAATGGCAAAAACCTGAGTATCCACGAGGGCAGAGGCAGGTATAGAAAAGTCCCTCGGAGACGCAGGTTCCTCCATTGAGGCAAGGCTCCTCGGCGCATGCATCGACTTCTGTCTGTAGCACGAGATCACCAGGTGATGACAAACTCAGTCATAGATGACAATTGCTCTATGCATTCCCACGAGTAAATATTGTCAGGAAAAATGGGAAGTATGTAATGAATAGCATCGAATACCGAAAGTCGAATATTGTAATTAGGTCTACGATACTGGAGGATGAACTGCATTCAGAGTCGAATTCGCATTTTGTTGCAAGAATACTATTGGAAAAGGCAGACCTCGCATTCCGAACCGGCGAACGAATCCGGGCAGACGCATCGGAACCCGCGGGCCCCATCGCGGGCACACGTGCCCCCGTTGAGACAGGGGAAAGAGGTGCAGGGATCCCAGGGGTCCTCGCAACGAGGGCCCGAATGCGACGGATCGCAGTGGCACGTGAAACCCGTCTCGAGGGCTTCGCACGTCCCGCCGTTTTTGCAGGGATCGCGGAAGCACTCGTTGTACTCCAAAGTCCCGAAACTCTTCAGCTCCTCCTATATGACGCATACGATCGATCATCGGTTCTCGTCCGAACGACGCGATTCCGCGATACGTTATATACAGACGAGAGAGACGGCCGATCGGGAGTGCTCCAGCAGGCAATCGTAGTAAGACGAAGCGCCCGTCGCGGCAGTGCCGGCGTTCCCAGGACACACCACGCACGCCGTCTCCAGGAACCCCGACTGGAAAGAACCCCTCGGACACGGGTCGCAAGGCGAGAGACCCGTGGAGGACACCCACCCCGGCGGACATCCCTCTGCAACGACATCCAAAAGCGACCGTGAAGACCTCCCGGCGAGACGCGACGAGACGCGGCGAGACGTCTTCCGACCTCCGCATTCGTGCGACGAACGAGCGCCTCGCCTCCACGTCGTCGCGTTCCCGGGACAGGAGGAGCAGTCTTCGCTCCCGTAGCGATCCTGATACGTTCCACGGGGACAGGTCTCGCAAGGCTCCAATCCGTCCGCGGAGAAATGCCCCGGCAGACACAAGTCTGAAAGAAGATGAGCGTCCTTTACGTCGTCTCGACGCTTTCGTCACCGAGGCAGGACCGACACTGACCTTTGCAGTACTTCCAGGCCGAAAGATCCTCCGAGAGATCCTCGGGGCACTTCTGGCACGAGAGTTTCCCCGTGGCGGGCTGGAAATACCCCTTCGGACACGGCTCGCAAACCGACCCCGTCACGTTGAAGAACGAACCCACCGCACATTCCACTACAGAAACCGCACAAACGCTACACCCCACCCCGACCCACCAGACCCCCAAGACGACCACGACGACTCACGGCACGACCGCTCCACCGCCACCGCCCCCCTCGGACACAGGAAGCCCTCCTCCCCCGCCACAAACAGGACCCTCCTCGTCTCCAGCACATTCCCCCCGAGCACCAGATCCAACTCGCGCTGCCCCGCCGCCTCCTTCAGCGACGCCTTCACCCGCGCCACCTCCCGCTGGAATTCATCCTCCGGCATCGCCCGTCGCTTCCTCCCTGATCGACGCAAGCGATTCGACATTCCATTTCTGCATTGAATTTCGTTCGTTTTCGCATCTCACCCGTCATTTGAAATCGATATCGAATGCTGTCGTTCCCGAGAGGACCCCAATCCGATAAATCGAGTGCTGAGCTCTCCTCTCTGTAAAAAAAAATTAGACGTGAACCATTTCAGTTGCTTATTTGAAGCAGAACCGACCTCTATATTTGAATGTTTGAGTATTCGAACCGACCTCTTCCTCCTCTTGAGGACTTCGTTGGTCTCCTCCTGCAACCGACCCCGCAGCGTCTGGCAGGAGGAGCTGGTGACCGCAACGTCGCATTCCAGGGAGTTCCCGCACAGCTCCCCGAGTTTCTCCCGCACCAGCCACCCCAGCCGGACCCCGACCTGACCCCACGCGTTTCCCCTTTCAACCGATCTCGTGAAAAAATTCTCTCGCGTGCGAGCGTGTGCGAACCTGGCCGACGAGGAGATGATCGACGCACGAAACGTTGAGAGCCTCCGGATTGACATCGATGACCCCCGCCTCCACGACGTTGTCCGCCGCAACCACAACTACGAGAAAAAAAA
>CAJPEV010000175.1:96315-171870 GCA_905338385.1 Darwinula stevensoni | reverse complement strand
GGTTGGCTCGGGGGGGGGGGGGGGGGGGGGGGGGGGGGGACCCTGGCACGGAACCCGGTGAAAATGGTCCCTTTTAGCCCCTCCCCTCTTGACGGGCCTGTCTAGCGATCGCTTAAGCTATGTGCAAAAAACTATAGTGCATCCAAAGCCATCCAGTGCATCAACGCTATCTTCCCATTAAATGTTAAATGCGCTAGGAGTTAATGTTTGTGATGTACCAAGCGACGTCGCACGTGACGTAGAACAAGAAGTGCTGACACGGAAGCCTGCGTGACCTGTCAAAGAAAACTTCCTTGGAGTATGAACGACCTACTATCTGTGCCAGTGAATACGAGGGTCGTTTAAAAAATCCTGCAACCAAGTCTTGCTTCATGAGACAATGATATTTGAGGGTAAACCGATTCACTTTTTGCATTTGTCATTCTCTCTTCTCCATTATACGGTTATACCCACATTAAAAGAAATTCAAGCGATTTATGTTTGAATGCCAAACATTTTTATTGAACCATATTCTCTCTCTTGGCTCATTTTTTGAAGATATCCCGAGAAATTACGGCACAAGCAATCAAATATGAAAGAAATGCTGACTTTGTCATATGACCACAAGGGTGTTATTATATGCGATCGATTGCCAGCCAATCAGCGAGTCAACCAGAATCATTACATGGAATTTGTTCAAATGAAACTGCGTCCAGAAAAAGAGACCTGGTCTGCTGGAGACTGATCCAATCATTCTGAATAGTGATGGCAACTGCCATTCTGTCTCGTAATTGTTGGAGATTTGAGTGGGAAGTCTTGGATCATCCACTCTACAGTCCCGAACTTCCCCCTGTGTCTTTGATTTTGATTCCCTTCTCAAGGAACCCACGAGGGACTCGATATTCTGACATACAGGAAGAAGATGCTGTTGTGAGTCGGATCAGATGCATTAGCAAAGACCACCTAGCACAAGGAGTCAAGAAGCTACCAGGACATTAGGATGCTGCGATTGAAGAGAAGGGAGACTGTTTCGAATCTTAATAACAGTGGAAGTGTGAGTGTCAAGTAATATTGGACTAGTTGCATAACATTTTGAATGGCTGTCGTATAAATCATAGGTGCATGACCTAGAACAGAGATATCTCCCTGGTGCTCCGAATACCAACCTCAAATCTGTTAAATTGATGTTCCCCCTATTAGTTTCCTACAGGGTAATGCCTTTCAGCACTGTGAAGCTAAAAAGTGCACAGGAAAAAGTAAAAGATTTTGGGCTTCCTTTCAAATCCATTGAGTAATTGTCTCTGTAACGTTGCAGTACTATGTCTGAATGTAACAATACCAGTTGGAACTCTGAGTTGCAATTTTTATCTAGGTGGTGGAGCAATAGCACTCGGTAAACCACGATCCCCATATCTATCTCTGATAAGTTGATCGGGACGATAGAGTATCGGAAGAGCAGGACAAGAGCAGTTTTCTACATCACATAATCCGAGGGTTGCAAGAACGCGGGCTAAAACTCATCGATTGTGTGAAGTTGAACAGGTCCGTAGGGAAACAGCTGAAGCCTATTCCTGGTTCAACCTAATAAACCTGATTTTTTTTCCCAAGTTCTTTGATGCCTTTTTTCTTTTTTTTTTGTTTTCTCCCTTCTCGTCCTGACACGCAGGCGCAAACAGACTTGATAAGTCCTGCACAACAACTGGGAAAGACACGCATTGGACAAGCACGTTTCATGACACAAAAAAATTATTTTCCAGGCTTAGAACTTTGAAACAGGAATAATGTTAGATATCTTGGGAAAAGCACTTCGGGCAAGTTCGAATCCTTGATGCAGAGGAATCCTTATCTTGAATTAATTCATTCCTTTAAACAAATTTTTTTGTGGGAGTGAGTGAAACCTATCCGCGGTGAAATTGCCTGCCAATTTCATTCCTCACTTCATGCATTCCCTTGCCAGTAGGCGTTCTGAATGCATTGGTACGATGTTTGATCTGAAGTTGACATCCAATGTCTAAGGTTGGTAAATGTGGGCGTGTCGTTGGTCCCAGGCGCAGATCCAATGTTGGCCAATCTAATGTCCAACGTTGGCTCATTGGCATATACTGTATATTTACTTTCATTGGGCCAATGTTGACGCGCAATGTCAAACCTACATGTTGCAGATTGGCGTACTACGTTCGACCAACATCGGCCCAACTCATTTTTGCTATCTGGATTACGTCTTCCTGGCTCTGAGGTGGTGCTTGTCTATGTAGCAGCATTCAGTGATGGTGCCGTGAAGGCAAAGGATTCTGGGAAGGCACAGTAGTCGCATGTTTGCGATCGACTCTCTCTTCCACCTCCTCCCTGTCGTCATCGACGAAAAAGGGAGGAGCTCCTCTACTCCATACCATACTGGGCGCATTCAGTTGTGATACGGGCTATGACTCGAGTGATGGCGCAAAGCAATGAATGCATTGGGTTTTAACGCAGAAACCTGTCTCAAGTCATGTGCTATGACCCAGTCTCAGAGATCGAGTCATTCCCATCGTGTCATCTCAACAAACATGGTGTCTACCATGGAAGGCATTAAAAGTGCTTCTCTGCAAGCAAAAATATTTGAAAGTGTCCATACCATACAGTGGCACAGTTTTTTCCACAAAAGTGTCCAAAGTAGTACTCTGACCTGAGGATCCTCCCTGATGTCGACAAGCCATTATTCCTGCAGCCAGTGTAGCATTTTCAACTGAAGCTCTGAGGTTTCTGAACCAAACCAGAAAATTTTTTTTTAGGCGTTTGCTTGGAATTTTAATCTCAAGTTATAACATGTTCATTGCTTAATACTTAAGCTGTGCCAAGGTGAACCACGCCAAGAGGCCGAAAAGCTGATCCTAGAGCGGTACTTGTTATACGAAGAGCAATCTGTACCATTTCACCATTTCCCATTTTTAACTGTCTTTGTTGATGGTACTACTCATAATAGCAATTAAACTACACTTAAATCTTGCACTATCTTATTCGAAAAAAAAACAATACGTTCAGAAGGTTGTGTGAAGTGTTCAAGCGGCCCATGCTCCTAGTCATGACTCGCCCAATTATCATAGACCGAGTCACAACTGAATGCGCTCGCTATAATATGACTTTCTTTTTTGTTGTCAAGGGATATGATAGAAAAATTTCGTTATTGTGTAGGTGTTGCATTCAAGGTTAAAGACTCGAATCTTGGGTTGAGATATGAAGAGGCATGTTGACATTCCAATTCGAGGTCGAGCTCTCATAGATGACAGTATTTTCCGTCTGAAGATAAAATGCCGGTGGGAACGTGTCCCTTTGCTATCTAGTTATTTACAACTATGTTGCTCTCACCTATTCGCTAGACAAAAGAAGAATGCGACAATCTCCAGAAAAATATAGAAAGGTGAATCAGATTGTACTGCTTAGGCAATAGTACTATTGCAGGAGGGATTCGAAAGTGAGCCTAGAAAGTGCTTCTGGCTCGATTGAGATGTTTTCGAAAAGGACAAGCACTGAGGTTGAGTCAACTCATTTCTTGAATTACTTTTTTGTCCTTCAATAAGGGTAAGCCTGGTGAAAGGATGCCTACATTCTTTGGGAAGAAAACAACAGGAATGACAAAATGTTGAGAGACTGAAATATCTGTACTTCTCTAATGAAAGGTGATTAGTAATATGGATGCTATCTCTAGCCGAAATCAAAGAAAATTTATTGAATTTAGGTAGCTTAAAACAGGTTCGAATCAATTTATTTTTTATCAATGAAATATACTATCACCGTTATATGTTGTATGTTCAGTGAACTAGAAACTGAAGTTAGGTCAATTTTGTTTTAATAGTATTAGAGCTTTGATCACGAGTTTCATATTGAAAGTGACTTTCGCATCGACTGTTCGGATTATAATGAGTAGGCATCATTTTATTAGTTGAGGGGATATTGGAAAATTGGGTACGCTACGTTTCCTATGTTGACAGACTGCTTGCTGTTGGGATATTCTGTGACGTGAATAACATTCTGATGTTTTAGAACAAATCATATATGTATCTAAATGTTCGAAATTGGTCATGTGATTTCATGATTGATAGAAATAAAGTTCTGGATGCGAAACGATGATTCATTGAGCCAACTTCCGTCTGCTGAAACGATAATCTCTTACGTTGGTGACATATCTACCTGCTGGTCTGTTTCACATGCTTCCACATTGCCTCATCACTGTCATGAGTCACGATTCCCTGCTTATTAGAGGTATGGAAAGGGGTAGTGATCACTTTATTCTAGTTTCACCTTCAGTAAAATCGAATCATTATCTCTTGAAGACGAATGATCCTCTAAAAAACGTTATAGCAACGTTAAAGCCTCATTATAGCAATCAATAAAATCGGACACTTATTAATTTATTATCCATATATTCGAGACAGAAACATAGAGCCCAGGCAATAAGTAAGCTCATACTCCATATGAGAAACCCTTGCATCCCGATGCGCAATTACCCAAAAATGAGTTCCTACAAACTCATTCATATAGAGTGTCTCTATTCTCCGTACTTGGGAGGGAGAATGATTTTTCCACTCCTAGCGAAGGAAAGGAGGATTTCTGTACTCCACAGAGCAGAAAGGGGAAAGCCGTTCCCTGGAAAGTACTAAGATTAGAACTTTCAGAATAATATTTAATCCATTGCCTTCATTATTGACCAATTATGGAATGCTACAAGGGTGGGAGTGAGAGTTCAAATAACATTGCAATTGCATTGCAACATTGCAATAACATTGCAATGTTGGCTCAACGTTCAGCCATTGTTGAACTTCAACGTTCATCTGAGTGTTTCGATAAGCGACATTGCAATAGTGACTTAATGTTAGCTGCAACGCCAACCAAACACTGGGAAGGTTCAAAATTAACGTTCATACAACGCCGATTGAATGTTAGTATGTTTGCTGGGTACCTGGCTTCGTCCTGTGACGGATTGACGTTTTTGGTGCTATTATCATCAACTTAACGCTAATCCAGCGTCCAGGCTCATCCGTATTCTTGCATTTTCTTTTGCGTTGCGGTATGTACGAAGGTAAGTTGTTAGTTGCATGAACGCTGAAAATGCTGTTTGTAGCAAATGAGCAACAATAACATTTTCGGGCTTACTGCTTACAAATTTGAGGGTAAATTTTTTCCCCCGACTTTCCTATGTTCTAGGGTGTAAGCTACCCTACCGCCGAAAAAAAATAATGCATTAAAGGGTTAAAGAGTAAATACGTGACTTCCTCTCCAGTTTCTGCAAGATATCAACTTCGGTCGCTGCTCCTCACTTGAAGGAAGAACATCGTGAGAATTGAAGGGGTCTCTGCTGATGGTGAAACATAGCAGCGTCTTTCATCCAGAATCCGTCCGAAGCTGTGAAATAACTTCGACTTCTTCGTGAAGCTATGTGATGGAAATTTGTTGGACATTTCCTACAATTTCCCCGACGAACTATTATCATTCTTAAACGAGTTCCTTCACGGTAAAAAAAAAAAAGTTAGAAAATAAAACTCCCGAAAATTGAGAGTAAAGCAGGGGAAACAGAGTTTTCGTCTAATCCACAGAAATGGGAATTCTGCTACTTATCGAAAACCATACCTATTTCCCACGTAGATAAACTGTTCTGAGAAATCCTCGGAACAGTCAAATGAAATCTAAGGCCGTATGCTGTATGCTCTACGTGGTAGGAGAGAGGCAACTATACATCACACGATGCATAGGCTATCGTGCAGCGACAGAAGAGTAGTGCTGGCTGGGTTTCATGCAAGCCAAGATTTCCTCTCGTTTACACACAGCACGAAGAATTCCCGACAGCGATATCCAATACACGTATAACTGTAGGGGCTCTGATGAACCCCCAGCAAGCCTGCACTCTATTGAGATGAGCTGAGGGCGAATCACATCCCTGCATGAGTGAACTTATGCAGGGATGTGATTCGCCCTCCTAGCAACTATGTTCTCTTCCCCGCCGTTAGCCGCATGAACCACTCAGGCCAATTTTGTTATTTTATGTATCTTGATGAAACATATGGAAAGCTGGAGAACCTTGAGTCTAAACAAGGAAACGCTCCTTCAATGGACCGTTGCAGGACTTGCGAATAAATGAACACTATTAAACGACTGCATATCTTTAGCAAATGAGTCCAAGTGCAATTATTGAATATATCCAGACTGTAGTGCCTGTGTAATATGGATGAGCCATCTTAAACGACAGGGTGTAAACTCAAATGCCAGGTCACCTCTTCCTTCAAGGACAAATGATTCTTGGCTTGCCATGAGTTTGTACCTTCCACTCAAGTATAAGAAGGAAAGGGGAGAGAGAGGATGAGGAAATTGGATCTTGATGATACCTTAAGTCTCTCGAAACTGAAGGAACGTGTACGAGCAATTCTTTTCCTCCGATAAGATATAGAAGCGAAGCGGTTTCATTCTGCGTCAGTCAGACCACTCATGCTTTCATGGGTGTGACTGCGTCCGTATGAGTCATTCAGTCAATGGCGATTCCTTTATATACTTATCTACCTGCCAGGTCTCTCTCAATGATTTTTGTATCTGTTTCGTGGCGCTGCGATGTGCTTGACTTCCCTAAGTTCTTGCTCCTACGAGTGGCACGTAGGAACGTGTAACAGAGTGACCACAATGGCGTGGAATGAATGACAAACTCTTTTCTAATTGGTAGTGAGTGCCTTTTTGTGATGCTGAAGACGAGCCAGAGGAAATCTGTAAATCCCCTTGGGAGTTTCTAGCGAAATCATTATGACATGCTCTTTCGTTTATAGCTATTTTAATTTGTTGCGTCCACTTGTTCATCGATCTCTCGAGATAAAAAAAAAACTTCCTGTTCCGATCTCTCCTAGACAAGAAACTCTTCAGGAGTTAGCTGAGAGAGAAAATGACTGTGTTACTGGATTTTATTTTTATTCAATGGGAAGGCATATGTATAGTCGGTTGTGTTCTCTTATCTCAAACCTTGGGATAGTTCTTATTTCCCTCAGGTAGATATAAGAGAAGAGTCTCTCTCTCACACCAACACGCATCCACATTCTCTTCCTATCTGTAGGAACCTATTCCTTTTGCATTTGAGGAATATAGTCAAGGATTGGAATCATGGGGAAATTCGACGCAAGGAATGTCCCGGCATGCCCCAAATACCTCCTCTTCGTCTTCAACCTCATCGTCCTGGTAAATCATTCTTCTCATTTTCTGGGTCTGGATGAATTCAGTTATTGAGCACTCTATATGGGCAAACGGAGGGATAGCAATCAATGGTCAGCTGCTGCTCCCCTGTTAATGTAACGAACTGGTAGCTCTTGGAGAGGAAGAGGAAGCCAGGAGAGGACCGCTATTTCCATCCGTTTTTCTATATTGTGGCTTCCAAGAGTGTGATAAGCACTTTATTGCAATTTGGCGATGCCCAGACAAGCAAATGCACGTGTATGCATAAATATGCACTGTAGGGGAAAAAGCACTCAAGAGTTTTCCCTTCAAAGTCCATAAGAAACGAAAGTTCTTTGTTGACTAAATCTAGCAGTGAAATTGCACCAGACGTTGAGTGGTATGAAAACAATGTTAAAATATTAGCCACTCATGCTTCAGATCTCCAATTGGTATGAAACTTCTTTTAATCCTTATCTTTGGATGGAAACATTTTATTCTTATGCTATTTCCTCTACTTAAATTGTTTTTGACTTTAGCTTACTTTCAAAGTGTTCCCCCCCCCCCCCAAAGTATATTGTTGACTATTTCTTGTCATCCCTCATGGCGTTGAAAGCAAAATGACATCCATGAGAAAACTCTCTGAGTAAAACAATCAGTGATGGATCACCTACTCATGATGGATCACGTATGAGATGGTATAGCATCGCTAAGAGCGGTATCTATCTAGGAAATGATTGCAACTTGCAACCAGTGATATCATGGAAAATGTCAGCCTCCTCAAACACGATCCATCACCGGTAGGGTATTCATCACTGAGTATCTCTCTGCGACAGTTGCTACGTGAGCAAAAACGCTCTACTGCCACCAAAATTGCTCAATAACTAAACAGTGTGTTAACTGAATTGAACTGAAAGGCCAACAATGTTTTCACTTCTTTCTCGTCTCAACCTCTTTTTATCTGTGCCATGCAGCCGTTCCTTCAGCCATCAGTGACCACTCAGCCGCCTCAGAAAGTTTATTGGTGTTATGGTTCCTGAACTGGTTAGGTCTTAGTCAATTCACATAATATTGGAGTTTGAAAATTTTCTGCAGAAGAAAAACTTAAATGTGATCCACGAGAGCTCAACGAGAACTGAGTCACTATTCCGTATTCCATCTTTGCGGAGTTATGTCCATTTCGCCACTGTCTCTGAGTAAAACTTGAGTGGTAGTGATTGAGTGATTCAGTGGTAGTTTTGAGGAATATACAGTATATGCTTCTAAGATCCAACTCACCATCCAACTTCTTGAAAGACATGCCAGTTTCCAATCCCAAAGGGGACTCTTACAGTTTTTCCCAATTGCTAACGTCCGTTTCTCAAAATTACACTTCCGTTTTCAAAACAATTTGAACAAATCCCTGAACTCTGCAATCTTTTCACAAAACTTAACATCCGATTTCATTGNCATGATCGCAGAGGCATCTATTGTGGTGCAGAAATGTGCAATTCCCCATTTAACGAAGGCGAGAGGGGAAGAATGGGAGGGGTGAAGTTGTGTGCTTTCGAGCAGCACCTCCTCCAAATATCTCACATGAAATAATCTCTATGGGCTGTAGGATGGCTTTCATAGGATTAAGTCTGCATTGACTTTACCCGGTTAATCACTGTTGAAACACCCGGCAAATACATATCCACTCAAGAACTGAACCTATATTGTGTTAGTTGTCTGAGTAGACGTTGAGGACAAGAGGTCCTCAGTGTATGATCTGCAAAACTGTAAAAGTAGTTCATGAACAAATTTCATAGAGAAATGACTTCAGTTTTTTGGCGCTAGCACACCATCAGCCAGATATAGCGCCATTAATTAACATAAGAAGATCTAAGATAGCAATGCCCAGACTTCTTTGAATCGCGATCCACTTGTCGACGTCCAGAAAATTTCACGGCCTACGGGAATCCAGAACAATATATTTTCAAAGTAATTATAACGTGAAATAAACTCATTGACCTTTCTTCCGGCATGCTTTAACCTGAAACGATGCAGAATTAGTGCTTTTTTAAAATTAGAATAGGAAATTTCACGAGACCCACCGGTGGGTCTCGACCAGCAGTAGATCCTCTTGGTTTAAAGACAACTTTTCTTTTCGGCTAAGACTTTACCCCCCCCCCCCCCNCCCTCTCCGCCTCCTCCCTCCCCCCTCAACCCCCCCCCCCCCCCCCCCCCCCCCCCCCAGGGCTATTAGAGCTAATCGCTGTTATTCCGCATGGGAATTTGTCTCCACATCTGCGAGGGTCAGAGAGACCCTTCGAAACCGAATTGGATGTCATCTCCAGTAAATACAGTATGACCGAAATTATAAGGTTCTGGGTGAAGTTACTCGGGCATGAAAGCTGGAGGCACGGCAGTCGTTTTCACAACCTGCCACCAATTATTGAGGAAAATGCTAATGTTTTACTTTATTTTGAAATATTTTCTGAAAACAATTATTGCATTTTTGTGTATTATTGTCAAGATAGATCGGAGGCTTGGTCCTGACAATCATAGGGATAGTGGCAGTGGCGAATGAGGACTATTTTAAGGGCGAGGAGTTCGTAGATCATGACATGTTCAGGGCTGGAGCCATCGTCATCATCGTCGTCGGTGTCATCACCGTCTTCTTCTCTTTTTTCGGATGCTGCGGAGCCATCAAGGAATCCAAATGTCTTCTCATGACCGTATGTTCGATCCACCACCATAATAGGGGAAGTTGGAAGAAAACAGTCCATACGACTTCCGTTGTCCATGTCCTTAGTACGCCGT
Organism: Darwinula stevensoni; assembly: GCA_905338385.1. Lineage (NCBI taxonomy): Eukaryota > Metazoa > Arthropoda > Ostracoda > Podocopida > Darwinulidae > Darwinula > Darwinula stevensoni. The sequence continues at coordinate 161,946 of CAJPEV010000175.1, read as the reverse complement.
GCTGACTACGTTGGCCCTTATTGGAATTGGAACAGTCGCGATCCTGGGATTCGTCTTCAAGGCGGATATCGTGCAAGAAATGAAGGTTGCTTTAGAGGACAAAATGAAAAACTATAATGATAAACTCAACAAAGAAGCCTGGGACAACCTGCAACAAAACGTAAGTACCAAATAACCTAAGCCCCTACAAAATTGTTTGCCGCTCCCCCCTCATTTACCGCTTTTTTACCTGTGATTTACCCGTATTTTACTGCAGCACTACCTCAATATTTTACCTCTATCCCCCAATTTACAGCTCTTTTACCTGTAATTCACCATCTTTTTACCTACAGGGTATCCCTTATCCCAGACCCTCCTTCGAGAATACTCTAATGTAATTCTCTCCTTATATGATAGGTGTATATTAACACTGAGACCATGAAAAAGGTATGCTAATCACAACAACCATATAGGTGTTGTGATCCAAGAATAAAAGCATTACTTGCACAAGAGAATCACATCGTGAAGCAGTCTGCTAAATTTATTTCTAATCTATATTAGCAGATGACTTGTCGGTCTGGTCATTAATCTCAGAATTCTGAATGCATTTTTGCATTAGCCTATTCCGAGCTAAATAGTTGAAAGTTCACAGACCCTGAAATAAGCTTAGCTTCGCTTAGCTAGATGTGCGGGCCGACGGCAGCCAAGAAATATAGATGATGTCGGTGAAGCAGAGCGTCCATCGTTTCAGAGCAGTTCCTCTCCCAACAGGCAGAAGAAGCTGTGATGCTCTTCATTTCCCCTGTATCCAATAGAGGAATGCACATAAAAATACATTCACTCTTGAGAGTGAAAACTATGGTTTTCGAGGCATTTCGGTGTCATATTGAAGGGGACATCGGAGGCTATTGGGAGTCATCTATCATTCGGGTTGGAAACTAAAGGTATCGGGTGACTTCCTCAAGGTGCCAATACTGAAAGGTCTGAATGGTCACGAAGAATATTTCGGCGAATATTCGAAGCAGGCTTTTCTGATGCGAACGAGGAAAAGGGTCGTTCGCTTGAAAGTCGGATTTCGGATGTATGTCCCTTCGACGTGATATTTTGTGAAGAAGGAATATTCAGCAGAGAAGACGAAGTGGGCTTTCCGAATAAATGCAGGAAATATTTTCTGAGCATGAGGCGAAATCCAGGTTTACAGGTCCTTCGTCGGAAATTTTCACGGAAATGAATCGGAAATTTCCGGATGCCTTTGCACCGGAGTTGGGGGGGCTGAAGCCCCCCCCCCCNACTTCATTCAAGAACTCCAGTTTCTTTTGGGCGAATAATAGGACTCCCCACCTCGCTACTCCATTGCCTGCGCATGCGACGCAATCACATCAGGGATGTCCGTTCCACCATAAAAGCACAAGAAGCCCATACCTCCATCAATAGGTTGAGGGGTAAAATTAGAACATTGAATTTAGATGGTCAACTGTCTTGATAAGTTATATATTAATTGGCAAGTGTCTGTCCATATGAAACGCTCTGCGTACACTCTGAGAAAATTCCGAGCGTTTGGGGAGTAAAAAGTGAGCACACCATGAGCTTTTCGAATTTACTCTCTTATTACTCACCAAATGCTCCCTCATCGCTCATATCGAAGTGAACACCTTGAAGTTCATCGCCAGGCAACTAGATGGAGGTAAGGGTCTCGCTTTTAGCACAATACACGAAAATTTCCTTCCCTCTTTTCCTGGATTGTTTAGTACCTTGCCATATGGCTCGCCTAGTCTCGTCATAGGAATCAATAAACACGGACACTTTATCACCAGTTATCCACATATTCAAGACATATTCATAGAGTTCAGGCCATAAACAGGCTCATATTCCTATTGGAAAGCGTACGTTTTTATCCGCATGGGAGATCTAGAATATACAGAATGTCCGTGAACTTCATTCAATCATACCTCAATTAAGTGAGGTAATAAGGGACTAATACCCCGGGCATTCCACGGAACCTATAAGAGGTGGTCCACCCTCTGTCGTGTGCTGTAATCGGTACAGTCAGAGGTAGGTCAACGCCTGTACGAGAGGGAAAGCGACACAGCATAAAGAAGAAACTTCGTATTTGCCTGGCATCCCGATCACCTTCTGATGGAAGCGTTTTTACTCACGGAGAAGAGCAATTTTACTCCTTGGTGATGGAGTAAATTCGCTCCTTTCCCAGAGTAAATTTGCTCCTTTCCCAGAGTGAAAGGGGGGTGAAACTGGAGTTAGCTATTTTACTCTCTTTTTTGAGAAAAATCGCTCCCCTTTTTCTAAGAGTGTAGAGCGAAGGCTTCCACCCAGGACTTTCAACTTTCTTTCAAAAACTCTGGCTCATTTTGACATAGGGATCCCGTCTCGGACCTGATCGAAATTCTATCATTTTCGCCTCTCATAACTCGGCGTGCGACGGTCGCAAGGATAGATCGAAAAGAGCACCACCTCCCTCGCTCTCATCTCTGCACATCCTCCTGATGCATCCTTCCAGGAGTGACGCCATACCTATGCATCCATCCATATCTGATGACATAGATTATCATGCTGTATCGGCATGACGTACCGTAGTAAGCCACGGGCTAGATACGAATTCTGATTTTCCTGGTGCTCATGGACCTTGCATGGCGCAAATGACCTGACCTGAGGATCGTGTTAATTTTTTAATTTTTGTGAATGAAGTTATTATCGTACCACTTCGTCTCTATCACATGGTTTTTGGGACTTAATAGACTCTCGGAACAAAAGAGTCGCTTTGCGACGCGAGCGCAGCTAGTATATATACTAAAATCTGACATTCGTTGGGTGCAGAAAAACATTTACTTGTACAATTCTGGATGGAGATATTTCTCACTTTTTTTAAGCACAGTGCCGTTGGATTATAGTGCCTTTCCCCTGCATTGTCGACTGCGTCTCTACCTTTGATATTGCAACACAGAGAAGGAATTGGGCAACATTGAATACATTTAGTATACGCACTCCTGCCAGTGTGTCTCGAAGTTGATAAGAGCTTAAAGAGCTTATGTTAATTTTTCGCAGAGAAAACTCGCTCAGCGCTCTAATGTAAAGAGGGTGGGGAGTCCTATTATTCGCCCAAAAGAAACTGGAGTTCTTGAATGAAGTATGAAACTGGAACCCCTAATGGTGTCTAAAATGTCTGAACTGAAAGGTTTTCAGCCGGACTAAATTTTCAAGTTGGACTTGAATGAAATCGCTGTCTGGCAACCCTGACGTCAAGAGGGCTTTACACACCTCTAGGCAAGAGGGCCTTGCTATCACTTATCTGAAAGTCCGAAAGCTGCGAAGCCGGGTTATGTGAAAGACAACGAATGTGTTATTTTAATAGATGTGCTGAAGAACTCAATCACCACATGCAAAGGACACTGTTTTGTCAAGCCAAGCCGATGGTAAGATATTGAAGCCGCTGTCTCACTATGGCTTCCTGATCTCCATCTGCACAACATTAAGAAACATGCGCTGTAAAAATGTGCGAAACACAGCTATATAACTTCTTAGCTCTTCTAAATCCTAAAATATATCTTGATTTCCTTATATTTTGTATGTAATAGGCATCGGCGAACTAATGCTTTGCTTAAGTGAAATTTATGGGGGCGACTTCCTAGATCAGCACTCTCTTGACACTTTGGAAAACTTGTGCTATTGCGTGCTCAACCATAATCCAGCACATTAGTAATACTGGACCATGGGGCGACCAGGTCTGTTAAGAGCCATACCACTTGGATGTTGTTTAAGAACTAACTAACTTAATTATGAGGATAATTCCCTATTTCTGCAGTATGATGTTGAATTTGAATTCAAGTCTCCCATTTTGCCGTCACACTTCCAGGAATAGCCTTGGGGGACGCGAGAGGGTCCCAGGGGACGCGCAACAGGTCATGGGAGTTTTTTGTATATATACTTTTATACATATACTTTTATACTATATATATATATACTTTTGTATATATACTTGTATATACTACAATGTGCAATTTCAAAAAGTATGTGTCATATGGAATATTTTATTTATTTGTTATTTACTGGTAAAAGGTCACATTCCTTCAGGTCTTTCCTACTCTTTCTTCTACGAGGATTACAAGACTAAATGAAATTAACTTTCGAAGGCAGAAGGTTCAATTCTTTTTTTCAACGGTGCTCATTTCCATCGGTAATTTCCAAAAATTCGAATGAAGATGACAAATGGATCGTGCGTCTCTTTGGGCTGTAATTTGAAAACTCGACGAATGTAGCATTGGCGCAGTCGTTCTGTTTAAATAAATACTTGAAGAAACCCGTAGATGCAGAAGAGCTGGGTTCCCTGGGCAGAGCGAAATTTCTTAAGTCATTTCTCTATCAGGTCTTTTGAAAATTCTTCTCCCATATGCTTCATACGAAGTCTGACAATTAAGTAACCAGACTGATTCTGAAAAAAAAAAATTTATCACCAACATTTAGTGGATGTGGTCATCTTTAAAGTACTCTACTTCTGACTTCATACACACATAAAAACGTCTTTGCCATGCCTGGAAACATTGCTGGAAATCATTTTCTGAAAGTCATTTCAATACTGCCGTCGAGTTGCTCTGAATGTCTTCAATTGATTCAAAATGAGATCCTTTCAAGGAGTTTTTCAGTTTTAGGAACATGAAAAAGTCGCATGGGGCAAGATCAGGCGAGTACGGGGGATGTTTCAACATTGATATTTGTTTTTTTCTTTTTTGGCAAAAATTGCCCTACCGAAAGAGCTGCGTGGGAAGGCGCATTGTCATGATGCAAAATCCACTTTTCCGGGCAAAGATTCGGTCTTTTTCGTCAAATGCGCTGCCGTAAACGTTCCTAAACTTGAAGGTAGAATGCTTTATTGACTGTTTGTCGTGGAGGAACAAATTCGTAATGGAAAATCCCTTTGATATCGAAAAAGCAGATCAGCATCAGAGAAAAACGGCAAAGTCTCCCATGGAAAAGTCCAGAATCTCCCAGACCGAAAAAAGCGCGCATGTCAAAGTCGAAGGTGGAAGCCATGTTGATCTGTTTGACTTAGAATCCTATCAACTGAAAGACTGATGCGTGTTAAGGGTGAACCCAAAAACGTTTGGGATTTTAGCATGGTATGAACCCTATTAGAAACTACACTTGAAAGTAATCTGACTTAATCGAGTTAAGTCGAACGAAAATGTAGTGGGATCTTCACAGCGAAAGATAGAGAATTCTATTGCTGATCGTTAATCAAGTTTGCCTTGGCAGATTGGCAACTATCAATTCCATGATTGGCAGATTGGCAACTATCAATTCCATGTTCAAACTCCGTCAGCTCCTATCCACACGCCATACTGACAAACACCGACTGTAACAGATTGCAGACAACCGTTTTATACTTATGAACTACAGTAATGCCTTCTACCACATGGCCTCTGGACAATCTGTTATCGGCAGAGGGAGACTTGTCCCAATACTTTTGACAATATAGTGTATACTCGATACTTCTCGGCATCATTAGGAGTTCCTTATTTCATCACTGAACCCCTTCTGGGAACTATTAGTAAGTCCCCCACCCCCTTACATAACATTTCTGGAACAGACTTAAATACATCCGTCCTTTCCTTATAACTGAGACCAACTTAAACATTATACCGGGTGGCCAAAAAAAAAGTCCCGAACTTCGTGCGGCTTTATTCGTTGAGCAACTGATCAATTTCTAGTTTTCTACCTGAACAGGCTCAGTGCTGTGGAATCGATGGCCCTTCGGACTGGATCGAAAAATCTCCCAATGAGGCAATACCATCAAGCTGCTGCAAAAATGAGGCTGAGGTAACCTGTCCTCTCACTTCCCTTTTGTTCTTTTCTTCGTTAGACTTTACTTTCTTGTGAATATGAAACAGGGAAGCCAGGAAACACCTGTTGATCTTTGCTTTGTTTTAGTGCGAAAACCCATCTGTGGAGAACGGAAACATCTACACGTCCGGGTGCATGGATATCGTCTATAAATTGGAAAAGTATGCTGGAACTCTGGCCATCGTTGCCCTCGTCTTCGCTATCCTCATGGTTTGTTTCAATTCCTTCCATTCATCATTAACTTTTTTTTGTCTTGTCAGACCCGGTAGTAAAACAAGCCGTCGTCACTTGCGTTTCTTCTCTTTGCAGATTCTAGGCGTGATACTTGCTTGCATCGTGGGGTGTGCTGCATAAAATCTTCATTCTGGATCCCCTTCCAGCTTAAACAATTTCCGTCATGGTTGCAGAAAAAAAAGCCTGTAAACTTGTCTTTGTCCTTGAATAATGAAACCCATCTCATTTAAGTCCTTGATTCATTGGCTCCCAGAGTACTGAAAAACTGTCAATTAACCGAGAATGTCATAGACATTACAACGTCAAACGAAATTCAACCATGAGGCTGAGAGAACTGCGGGATAGGAACTTAAAAAAATGTTCTGGAAACACTAGTTATGTACTAATAAATCATGTGTAAGCCACTTCCCGGGAGATTTCAGTGACATCAACAATGAAAACCAACGAGGAATCCACTCCTTTCTTTCTTCTGAAAATGTATTATATTACAGTATCGATCTTCTACTCGTGTTAAAATGATACAACTGGATAACTCTGCTTATGGTTACTCAAGAGTTTGGAGGAACCTGGTGAGTTTCGGGGGGAACCCCCTTCCTCAAGCGTTGTGGGACGGCCAGGAGGAAAGGAGAAGGAATGACAGCAGGTAGTGTCATTCTATCAATAGAAAACACTACAAGGTGCATTCAGAAATTCCTTGCAGTTTACTCCTAAAGTATACTAAGATTCGCAAAGCCACTTCTCTTAATTCTCAACATTGTCTCCTTCTCTCTACACATACTGTTGCCACCGTTTTAACCAGTCTTTATAGCACTCAGCCAAGTCATCTTTAGGTGAATGTTTAAGCTGCTATTAGACAGCAGAGCCCAGGGCTCGTCTCCAAAGATATATATTTTCTTGCAATGAATCCTTGAGCTTGTCAAACAGCTAAAAGTGACTCGGCGCGAGACTTGGCGAATGGGGAACATGTTGTAAGAGTTCAATTCTCCTTTCGGCCAAGTACTCTGTCACAACGCGGGCAGTGTGTGGTGATATGTTGTCCTGGAGCAAGGTGAAATTTTCATCGACCAGTTCCAGGCGCAACTTGTCCACTGCCGGCAAGAGCTCCGTTTCTAACAGGTATCGGCAATACACTACTCGCCATCGATGGTTTGACCCTTGGGAACGGCATGAGCCAAAATCAAGCCTTGTTAGTCCCAGAAAATGACGTACAGAATCTTTTCAATTGAAGCAACTTGTCGAAACCTCTTGGGTGGTGAGGAATCTATGTGCTTCCATTGTTTCGATTGTCTCTTGCTCTCAGGATCGAAAAGGAAGATTCATATCTCACCCATAGCGATCACACGGTCCATGAATTCCGCTGGGTACGCCACATTTCATGCTACCATGGCAGAAGTGTCTATGTCGTGTGGAGGGCCTCAAAAGAGGACTTTTAACGTTAACTTTAAGCCGAAAACAAGAGAAAGACAATTTAGCACGAGCGGTTAATCGGAGGCAAAAGAAAGGGGTTCTGGCCTCACTCCACAGACAGGACAAGCCGTCTAAGGAGACGACTGATGACAAATAATAAAACGGTGTTCAAACAACAAGGACAACAAGTATTTAATTAAAGTTAAATTAAGAAAGTAAATAAATATCACAGATGATGTTGGAGTTTCGGATCGAAGGGAAGGAGGTGGTGTTGAAAGTCCAAGCTGTTACGGAGTCCCGATAGAAGTGCAGGTGAGGTTCTCACGAAAGGCTCAAAGGTTCGCCAGGCAGGAGGACGGAAACAGCACCGCACTTACGGTTAAACGAACCGTCCAGACTCCCAGCGGAACACGCACAGCCGTTCAAGATGTTAGACCAAATGTGGCAAACACAACCGGAGACGGTAGGCGAGAGACAGCCCGGAACACATACAGCACGTAGACGCACGGCGAAGCATGACAAAAGACGCGTGACCGGAAGAGGGAGGTAACACCCCCAAAATACAATGGAGGGCTAAGCGGGCCCAACCCTGACATGGGCAGAACCCATGCAGGGCCGCGAACAAAATAATGTCCCGCGGGAGCCACAAAGCTCTATCAAGGTTATATTCGAATTTAATATTTTTACTCATACGACATCTAAAAGGCCTTGCTTTGTGCCTTCGGAAAGCATGCGGGGCACCCAGTTGGCACTCACATTGCTCCTGTTCCTTCATCGGACAGAATCTTTGCAACTGTTCCATGAGAGTCCTAGTCTTCCTGCGATATCGTCGATGGACAGGTGTCGGTCTGACATCACCGCTATAATGCTCATGTTCATATCCAAATTCAATTTCCATGCAAAACAGCTTTGCATTTTAATCTTAAATTCATAGTGCTTGTATGGAATTCAATCATTGTTACATCGAATTCAACATAAAGAAACAAGAGAAACAATGAACAATAGGCAAAATAAACAGGTACTTCGACTAATTACAGTTGAATTCTTTGGCTTTTGTGTTTCATTTTATTAATACCTGTTCATTCCAAAATATCCTCCTCAATTCTAGTAATGCACATGGAGAACACCTTTGAATGTAACATTGAACTTCTCGCCTTCGTTTTCACTTTGTTCATGCATGAAAAAGAACTTTCAGCATAGCAGGCTTTTATTGTATCACGGGAGCTGTATGGAGATAGATCTTAAGACCGCCCAGAGATGGAAGCATCTCGGTGTACCCACACAGCAAATGTATATCCCAAAGATATCCCAGATATATCTCCTTGGGACAAGTGCGATGTCCCAGAGACAAGGAGTCTCTACCTTAGGGATATCAAAATGTCTGGGCCCAATGACATCCCAAGGATGTCTCTTTCTTGCAGCGCAAATATATTCGGAGGATGTCCCAGAGATATCCCTTGGGACAAGCGAGAAGTCCCAGGTAATACTTGCAGGTGCCTTCCTATCCGCAAAGGACTCATTTCCTACCGCACTCTTTACTTTCAAAGTTGTCTAATTATCCTTGGAACACGTGATCTTAAGAATTTGACCTATTGTATGGTGACGATTAAGGAGGATGAAAATCATCTTCTCATAGGGGATCCCATCAAAGGAGACACATATCCAAGAGATGAAACTTAGCACCTTTACAAGATGGATTAAGGATGTGATGATTTAGCTTCACTCTTTAAAAGTATGGGCTCAGGCCACCAACCAAGATAGTTGTATCCAGACATGCCGATCCTTCATCATTAAATAGAATATAGCGTAATAAATTAAAATTCTGATCACAATTTTTTTCCTTTCCCTGGTGGCAGCTTCCCTGATGTACGGTACGAAAATCCTTACCTATCCTCAGGGCAAATCAAGTTGATAAATTTAATGAAAAAGATCTGAGGTTGCAGGTCAGGGCTCACGGAAGACATCTACCGTCGAAGCTATGCACCTGACTAAAGGCGACAGAGAGCACTGAAGATGCCTAAAGACATCCCTAAGATGCCCCTAAGACCTCCTCAAGATGTCGAAAAGCGTTCGACTGAAGATGTCTAAAAGACGTCTCTTAGGTATCCCGAAGACATCCCTTACAAGATGTCCGAAACCGTCCGAAAGAAGATATCTGCAGGATATCCTATAAAGACCAGGGGACGAGTCGTCCAGATAGGGACATCCCTGGGATATCACTGTGCTGTGTGGGTTGTGTTGCCCCCGAAAGAGGAAAACATATTTTAAAGATTTTAAGTCCAATATTCCATTTTGGAGGATATAACCTGAAACTACAGGGTGCGTGGAAAGTTCTGCAACCAAACTCTTTTTTTGCTTGTATTTTTTTATTGCATTTTTTTATCACTTGTAATACGTTTTCTAATGGTGTTCAAATTTGTCTCTTTTATCAAATCTGGTTGAAATTTTTCTTACAGGAGATTTTGTCTTTAATTTAATATTTAGAAAATTTCCGAAAATTTTGATTGCAGAACTTTCCACGCACCCTGTATTGTCCCAGGTTTTTTCGAGTGAATTTTTAAATTGAATTTGAGAGACATTTTGATGTCACGCAGTGCGCAACGATGCAAGGTATCAAGAGTTTACAGAGCCATCGCCACCCTAGTAGCCACAAATGGTCCGGATGATCCGAAACTCGTCCATGGAAAGTCCAATTGTCCAGGGATAAATGAAAGTTCAGAAAGATGAAAACCCTTCCTTTGGGTGTTCATAGGATGTCATCACCATGGATTGATACCTTCTCATGCATTCTGAGCTTTATTCGGACATAATTTCCCTACATTCCCTGGATGGCTAAATGTCTCGTCCAAGGATAATCCTTGGACATGTCCATTGGATGGCTTATTGGATGTCCGTTTCTTTGGATCCATTGGAGATTCCCTTTGGGAAAGCTTTTGGATCACCATTGAGGGGTGCAGCGATAGTAACCCCCAGGTAACTATGGAGCATAATATGCATGCTCATGAGTATTCATGGTGTGGCAAAGGACCATAATCTGTTCATTGACAATCTCGCCCTTTCACGTTCCTTGGAGGAACTAGGAGAGGAGTCTTGGGCTGGAAAGTAAAGTAATATTGAGCTGAAACTCTCCAAATTCCACATGCTTATCTCTCAATCAAGAAACTGTTTCCCCCATCGCCATTGTGGAGAAGGAACAGACTTACTTGACAAGGGGAACCACGCTCTCACCATTCAATGTGCAAGAATTGCTGGGAGTCTCCTTGAGCTATGTTACGTCTCTCAATGAATGAATTAATTAGAATGACTTCCTTCCCTAGGCTTGTACGTGAGAAATTATCGAGTAGAGGATGAAAGCTTACGCAGAACAATTCGTTAGCATTTTGGGAATCGGAAGACATTCAGCGGCGGGATGAGCGCGACCTCGCTTAAAATGTGGGAACTTCGTATTCCTTGAAAAAACTGCTAGATGTCAGGTCAGATAGAAGGCCTCAACGGGGCGGGATTCCATCGAAGGGCATCCAATGGAAGACCATGAGAAGTTGTCCTTGGAGGTTCCATTGCTGGACGTCCAATGGAAACCCAAAGAAGTGACACATTGTTTCGTTCGTATTGTTGAAATCTAAATGAAATGATTTTATGGCATGACGTTACGAGGATCTGATCGTGGGATTTACTTTGCTCTTTTTTTTCTTCTAATCTCCCATCTTAGGTCGCAACCCAATAACTTCACTCAATATATAGATAGTGTGACATAATTGGACAAGTGCATGATTTCATTTAGATTTCGACAAAGAAACGGACATCCAATAAGCCATCCAATGGACATGTCCAAGGATTATCCTTGGACGAGACATTTAGTCATCCAGTGGATGTCCGAGAAGGATATATTCAATACATTGGATATCCAAGTGTCCATGAAGGTATGTCCAATGGATTTATTTTGAAACAAAATGGTTACTTGGGTAGTTTATCTTTAGAGTCCAATGGACATCTTACTGTCCTCCATTGGATGCCCTTGGATGGACCAGATTGAAACAGGCTTCCATCTGGTCTGACATCTAGTAGTTCCTTGAATAAAAATGAAGTACCGACTATATAAGCGAGGTCGCGCTGAACTCGTCGCTGTAAGTGTTTTGGATTCCCCCGATGCTACTGGATGGTTCTGCAGAGGCTTTCATCTTGTACTCGAAATTTTCCGATATTTTCGTTTTGAATCGTCTCGAGGCCTCAATGGGCAGTATTCTATCCACTTTGCAAAGAAAGCTTGGACCCGTGAGGGGTCTGTTACCCCCGGGTTCCCCGAATGTAGTCCGTCATTCAACGCGGTGACAGGTTGATGATGAGTTCACAGACTTTGGACCGGCTTTGCGCCGGTCCAAAGTTTGTCTAAAGACAAATAAAAACGCACCGCTTTTTAAAATTCTGTGGTGTTTATGAAACAGCAAATTAAAAGAAAAAGAATTTGAATAATAAAAAAAAAATTGAATTTTATCTTATGCGAGAAAAATAGCTGTTACTTGGCTTTCCAGGGCTCCTTCAATCGCACGAAAGAAAAACTGTAACTAAGGTTCTTTTGGTTCAGGCTCAGCTTTAAATTTTGTCGTTTTAAATTTCGTGAAATCACCCTCGCATGTTGGATGTGACGTCCTGTAAATTTATCTTTTCGTTTAACGGCATATTGTCGGCAGACGTGCAAAGTCGTAAATCTTTTTTCTTGGGCCACTGGATGAGCAAGTGATCGGTATGATTTAATGATTATCAGATAGAATTTAGGTTCAGCATGTAGTACATATGATATATGGAGCCAAATTTTGTCCACCGTGACACTAAACTTTTGCGTCAGTTTCTTATCCGCTTGCAGCCCTGCTCTACACACTTCCGAGCTGCCACGTCATCATGAGTAACATTCCCAGAAAATTGAGGATTGAGGATAAGGACAACGGTCATTATCACCACATCCTGCTGTTATCGTCAGTAGAAAAGAGCCATGGTCTTTTGATCACAAGTGATTCTCCGAGGAATGAGAAGATACACACTGAGAAAGGAAGAGGAGGGATGGCTGCGGTCACGTCACTAGAGCTCGTCAAGATCGAGTCACTTCATATTCTTATGTTTCGGTTTTTTTTCTCGAAGCATTTCCACTTTCTCGGTGGATTGCTTTGCCTTTCACGTCCTCAACTTTCAAGTTCCATTTTTAATTATCATCTTTAGATGTGCACTTGACTTGACTCTTGACTCTTGCACTCTTTATTCCGCCTTAAGCTAGACTTACACATACATCAAGTGACACTGCTTTTAATATGCACACGAGGGTTCCCGAGTGGAGAAAAGGAGGGTGCCAAAATAGTTTTTAGAATTCTTTCAGGATCTGCCCGCTCTCACGAAGACGGAAACGAATCCCTCAAATTGTTGGTGAGGGGGGCAATTTTTTGCCTTCCCTTCCCCCTCACCACTTTCAATGATACGGAGCACCCAATCCCTTGTCTTCCTGTTGATGAACTGTAGCTGTAAATGCATGAAATATCATCAGGAAGCCTCAATTTTTGATGGCACCTGAGGCTGAGGATTGTTTCCGTGATGGCTCCACTGAGCGTAACAGATCATTCATAGACCCTGGGAACAAAGTTCAGAGCTGCTTACGCACCTTGACACTCGTGAACCAAGTGTCGCGCAATGTATGGAATGTTACTTTTACTGCAGGAAATACTCACATCTACTTCCTTGCAAGCATGTCTCGGTGAGACTGAGACATGAACGTTGAACGCTTCATAAAATTCCAGGTACTGTTTTAACGCGCTCTATCCATTTCGGCAGTTCTTCGTAGGCTGACCTCAATTTTTGCATATCGCATCGCAAATTCCTACCCTTTCAGCCCTTGAATTCTTGTTACGTATCTTTGTCTATGCAAAATGCACTATTTTGAACGCATATTGCTCGAGAAGGAAAAGGAAAACTATTTTGTGCGACTTTTGGTTCGTCCTGTACATTGAGAGGCGGACAGTCTGGGTACTATGAGGCATCACATGTTTTCAGTACCCAGCCCATATCAATCGAGGTGCCACTACAGAATGTATCTATCCAGAGATAGGAAGTGCCACTACGGCAGTGACGATTTTTATTGAGTCAGAGGGGACGGCTGCCTCCCTAGCTGCCTCCCTAGCAGCCTCGACATAGTTTTGCTCACCCTCTCTTCTATTTTCTCTCCCGAGAGCCTCCAATGCAAATGTTGGCATGCGCCAATCCAAGTCCTCTAAGTCCTTTTTTAATGGCATAAAAGAAATGATTCATGATTAATACGATGTCAATGATTCAATTAAACATGTTTAACAAGTTTTCGAAAAAGTATTTATAAAAATTTCCAGCTTTTCCCGTTTTATTTCGACTCTCCTTCCGGAGTTCTTGTAGTACCCGATCAAATGACAGTACCTTAAATGACTCTACCCTCTAATCTGAGCGCCCAGTCCTTTTCTTTCTGTAATATGAGAGAACTACCCCTCCCCCCTTCCACCTCTCCCCCCTTTCTGACTCATTGGATCAGCAGCTGAGTCAAATCTTGATTGGGATGATCCCGACGAAGAAAACTAGCTGAATTGTCATATTACAGAATCTACTGATTCTCATGGCTTTTTTTCCTTGTTACCTAATTCATTTCTATCCTTCAGTCTGTCCTTCGATTTTAGCCCATTGATAATGGTTCGTTTATCCCTTATAATGTTAAGCTAGCTTTCACCACTGGAATTTCTAAGCATGCCGCATCTCGGATGGAGCCGATTCTTCAGGTGTCTCTCTTTCCGAACGCGCCGTGGTCTGTACTCAGAAAAACCGCTCGACAAGATCGATTTCGAACCCGTGGTTGCAAGATTGTGGACTGTGGATCACTCGTGGATGTGCTCGGATTGGGTCTTCACCGACATTTTCCTTGACGTCGCACATCTCGAGACGGGAGTGTGGAGTGTTCGCAGATCTGCCTTTCCGAACACGCTGGGTAATGCGAGAAGGGAAATTATTGTTCGACTCCCTCGGTTTCGAATCCGGATCCCCCATCGCGGGAGTCGTGCTCGCTGCCAACAGTCGCCAAGCATTAAATGGAAATATTGAATAGGTTCATCCCTCGGATTTTGTCGCAACGCGACGAAAATGAGACGAATTTTCAGAGATTTTCCAATAATTTTCCAACAATTCCCGCTTCATTCGGATCCGATAGTCGGACGAGGATGAGTTCTCGGACAAAGAAACAAGCAAGCCAAACAAGACACGGCGATATTATCATACAAAGTGTTTCAGAATCCGAGTACAGGTCATAGGGATAGGGCATTGTGAAATAATGAGTGCTTTTGGAATAGAAATATTCTTGCTTCATTGAATCTTGTATGAATTAGAAACGCAAAAATAAATGGTTATTTATCTGGTACTCCTGTCACCAAACATTCAGCTGGAATGTTGAAAATGAGCCCCGTTGACGGACAAGCAGTAACCCAGTATATTCGCATGAGAATCATCGGGTCATTCTTCACCATTTCCATCATCACTTCGCAAAATTCACTCCGTCTGTCCGATTCATCATCTATTACCTCGTGGTGGCACTGAGTTTTGTATGAATGGAATTGAGGAATTTTGAGGACGTAGTGGACAGATGCCGAATTTATCCCGATGTCATTTACTATTCAACGAATATGGCGTCCAGTACGTGGCTTATCGGTAACACTGCCAGTTTCCTTGAAACTTTCCACTAATTTTGCAATGATTGTCTGGGAAGGGGTTGGGCGATTTGGGGGCTCTTGGTGAAAAAGGGCTGCCATTTGCCGTACTGAGTTCTTTGCAACAAGGAATATAAATTCTACATGTTCAGAAATCGCGTACACTATTATTAATTGTGTAATTGTAAAGATAAGGATGTCAATGAGAGGCAGGAAGGAATCTCCTGGGTTCGGTGGTGTAATGGAAGCACACCGGACCGGTTATCAGGAGGTCCGGGTTCAATTCCCGGTCGTCCCCTGGCTTTCTTTCGTCCTCTCCACCATCCAATCTTCCCTCCCGGCCATTCTCATGACATAATGAACTTCTGACCACTATTCGCTCAATAAATTTTGATGTTATTGCCTCAGTTGTCATATTGTTGATCGATAGAAGAGCTTCAAAAACATCTCACACTTGCTCAGCTCTTCTTTACTAAGTACGACATTTCTTTTGACGTAATTTCAAGGTTATTTATGAGGTAATGGACTCCACACAACCATTAAAGTAAACTACAATTAATTTCAGCGTTTCGAAGCAAAAATGGATTGGAATATTGTAAGAGTAGTTTGATGTCAATGTATTCATTATTTTATTATGCAATCCCCTTATGTACTCCAAATTCTATATCCTGAGGCTCAAAATGACACTACAGTCTAGCGATCCCATGTGCTTGTCCAGTACAATGTGTCAATTTCATCTTGCAAATGCAGAAGCAACCCTGTCAAGACTTCCTTGAGATATCCATTCTTGAATCCGAACCATGGTTGGGAATCGGCTACATCCATCCTCTGTTCTCATACTTGGCAACCAACACCTCATTTCATGAATATCCTCCTAATTTGACCTTTACATTAGCTCGCCAGGAATCTTCTGATAACCTTTGATGATCAATTGATCATCAAAGGTTATCAGAAGATTCCTGATTTGAGTAGCGTGAGCTATTCCAGGAAATTTCTTGACTACCTTGAAAGGTTCATATATCCCGACCTTCCGAAGGATAATGACCAGACTTTTCCGCGGAAACTTAAACATCAGAATATTTTGAGATTTTATCAGATTAGGAGTTCGATCAGGAATAATTTCAGAGTAAACCGTGAAACACATGGATAGCTGCAGAACCTTGAGGCTAAATAGGAAAATGCACTTTTTTAAGGGAGCATTGCTGGAGTTGCGAGTTCTAATGGATGCCCGGTATGCCTTTAACGAGTGATTCCAAGAGTCGCAACAGTGGGTAACCTGGTTTTAGTCTCACGGCAGTCTGCATGAGCCATCTTCAAAGACAGAGTGAAAGCCAAAATACGAGGTTGCTCTCTTCTTAAACAGGGACAAATGATGGAGATCTTGTCATGAGTGTTACTGTGAAGGGTATGGCAGGAGGGCAAAGATTTCTAACGTCAGAGATACCCTAGCTGAGGCCCATAAAGACCTATGGTATGTGAAAGTCATATTTTATTTCCTTTTCTGATAAGATAAGGAGAGGTAAGGGTCGTTCAGAGTCTGTCCAAGCTACGCACTCAGGTAACAGTGAGTTATTTCAGCCTGTCATTTTCTTTGTGTGCTACTCGCACCCGTCGCGTCTTTCTCGACGTTTTTGCGTGCCCTTTCGGAGACACTGCGAATGTGCTTCACTCCCCCGAGTTCTCCCTTCTATTGCCGACACATACTAATGTGCATCTGAGTCTCCACGTAAAGACTCTCGATGAACGCTGCACTCCTTTCAAGTCGGTTTCGATTCTTTTTGTGATGCTGAGGACGAACAGGAGGGAAAATCTTCAAATCCCCTCGAGAGTTTCCAGAAGCGAAAATTTTGTGACATCCTCACGTTCGTCGCTATCGAAATTTGCTCTGTGTTTTGCTTAGATGTCGTTCACCGCTAAAAGGTATTCATAAGAGAGAATAATGTGAGTTCATGGACAGAGATCTTCCTGGATTCGATTCAATGGATGACTCCTAATGAGAAGACAATTATATATAAATTCGCGAATATAATTGCGAATACAGGATTCCACTTGAACTCCTGTTTCTGTGCCAACGACTCGAAATCTCTGTCTCGGGGAGTCTCGCATTCGCATCGTCAATATGGCTTTTATTTCTACTCATCCACCATTCATTTAAAAACAAATTCCTGCCTTCTGAGTCACTTCTGAGGACGAACATTTAGAGGAGGGACCTGAGAGAAAGCTTGACTATGACACTATCATGTGTACTATATCAATAGGAGAGCATGTTGTTCGTAGGCTATTTGCTCACCTTATCTCAAGCCCTGGTTCCGATTTCCCCCAGGTAGAGATAAGAGAAGAGTTGCTGTCTCGCGCCAGCGCATATCCACTTTCACGTTCTATCGGTGGGAACCTTTTATTTTTGCACTTGAGGAACAAAGTCAAGGATTGGAGCGATGGGAATCAAAGCAGATAACGTTCCATCATGCCCCAAATACACCCTCTTCGCCTTCAACCTCATCGTCTTGGTAAATCATCCCTCTCACTTTTTGGATCGGACGATTTGAGCTATTGAGTGTTGCTGCCATTCTTTCAGAGTGATTTTGTTCAATGATCCGTTGCTGCTCCGTCTCTAACGTAGCAAAATGATGGTAGTTGAAGAGAAAGAGAGGACCCAGGGAAGATCGCTCTTCTGTTTAACGAAATGGCGACGTCCACAAGCGTGAAAAACAGTTGTGTTGCTAATTTGACTAAATGTACGTAAATACATATATCTGCTCCTTGGGGAAATTGTAAACAAAAAGCTTAACTTAGATCTGCACAAATGCTCAATTTAGATTGAGACTTTGAATCCTTTGAATTAAATAGGCTGTTTTATATTGTTTTCTTAGCTTTCAAGATGTTTCTGACTCTGGCCGACTTTTCACATTGCCAACTATTTTTTTTTCTCCAAACGAGCATGTATCTGTTTACTTTTCGTCATCTATGGCAAGAATGACGTCATCATATGTCTGTTGAGCTGCTGAGATTCACTACATTGCAACAGCCGCCATGGGAGAGAAACTTCCCACCAAATAAAATTGCACAATAACTATCACTGAATGCACCGACAATATTTTCAGTTCTCCCCGACTCAACCTCTTTTTATCGATGTCCAGAGACCGCTCCTCAGGCCTTCAACAACATTCTTGAAATCATAGCTGTGTGGAGATATGGAATAATAATCATCATAATCATAATGTCCTTTATTGGGACAGAAATTCATTGAACAGCAGACAGACAGTATATACAAAGGAAATCAGCCTGCAGGCTGGTCGTCCCTGGGGAGAGAGGCACAGAGAGGCAAGGTGAATCACATTATGGGGATTAACCACAGTATATATAAATACTCTGAGTATATGAGATCTCTTGCATAATTTGTAGGTGTAAATTTAGGCTATTTTTGAATTTGTTATGAACAGGAATGTTGCAAATGTTAACAGGGAGTGAATTCCAGAATTTCGTTGCTCTATAATGGAAAGACCGACTGAAGGAAAAGGTTGTACTAGAGGGAATGCTTCGTTTTTTTGTCGTTAGCAAAGCGTGTATTGTGCTGGCGAGAGGGAGCTGTGAAAACTTGAAGATAGGATGGGGAGGGTGTGTTCAGAATTTTGTGACATAGGGATCCAGTTTCAAAGTATGCAAGATGATCAAGGCAAAGCCAATTAGAGTTTTGTGGAAGTATTGCGGACGGGTGACGTGCTGGACATTTGTGGATTATTCTTAGGTATTTTTTTCATTTGGGACTTTATTCTAAGATATTGGATGAGGAGCAGGAAGCATATACTGGGAGACAATATGTGATGTGGGTGAGAATGAGGGCATTTGCAAGTAGTTGGATTTCTTTAGGTGAGATTAGAGGAGATATAGAGCGAATGAGGTACAGATTTTGATTGACTTTTTTAATGATGGAGAGGCAATGTTCCTTATAAGAAAAGTGAGCATCTAGGGTTAAGCCAAGGAGTTTGACTTTTTGAAGTGGTTGGATGGGCTCAGAGTTTAATGTAAGACCAAGCAAGTATTTTATAGAGGATGATGCAAGCTTGTTGGGGTGGGCTAGGAGTATGGAGTGGGTCTTACTGACATTTATGAGCATTTTATTTTGTTAACGCAGTTTTGGGGATTGAGAAGTTCAATTTGGAGGGTCTCCTGAACAACCAGGGAATTTGGATGGGGAAAGTAAATCGTGGTGTCATATGCATATGTCAACTTCAGTTTTTTTTATACTCAGGGGAAGATAATTTATGTATAAGATGAAGAGTAATGGGCCGAGAATTGAACCTTGTGGGACTCCGATATTGAAATTTGGGAGAGGGTCAGAGATGGTGCTACTCCCTTGGATTTGGGTAACTTGTTGTCTGTCAGAAAGGTAGGGGGTGAGGAGTGAGAGAGTATGAGAGGAACATCCGTACATCGCCAATTTGTTGGTGAGAATGTTATGATCTCTGGTATCAAATGCTTTTCGGAAATCTACAAGGACTGCACCTGTGACATGACCTTTTAGGGTGTTGTCAGTGAAGTTGATGAGAGCTGAGTATATTGAGTGTTAATTTCTAAAGCCTGATCTGTGAGAGGAGAGGGTATTGGTATCTTGGAGGAATTGGTGAAGGTGATTGAATATACCTATGCCTCTCAAGGATTTTGCTTATGGCTGGCAGTAGGGATATGGGACGGTAGTCGGAAGAATCACGAGGGTCGCCTTTCGTATGAAAGGGGATTACTTTAGCATTTTGAAACACGTGGGATAGATGGAGGAGGACATTATAGTAAGAGATGAGTAAATAATTGGACAAAGTTCTGAGCCTTGCTAGAATACTTTAGTGCTGTGGGAGTGATACCATCAAGTCCACAAGAGGATTTACTAGGTAATTTAAGGATGTAGGACAGTGTTTCGGAGATGTGAGAGATGTCAAAGTTCGCTATGGGAAAGTAAGGGTAGGATGAGGAGATATTGGGGAGGTGCTCTACAAGGATAAAGGCTGCTTGAATAAGGTAAATATTGAGCTCATTCGGGGACTGATGGGGTGCCAATGTTTGTCAAGTGATGCCCATGGCCGATTTAAGACTAGTCCGTAACTGGCGAGGGTTGTTTCCCTTTTTCTTGATTAAACTTTGATAGTAGGAGTACTTTTTTTGCTTAATGGTTTTTCTAACTGCAGCACAATAACATTTAAATATATCTGTAGATCTAGTTTTAATTTCAAGTTTGTGGAAGTAATTTCGTCCCCTAATCAATTGGCGGATATATTTGGTGATGAAGGGTTTTTGGTTTGTTACGTCTTGGGAATATATGTTTGGGTATGGTTTTTTATTTTAATGATGAAGGAATGCAGATTAGTGTTGATATTTTCAGCTAGTTCGTTAGGGTCTGAAGTGTGGCAGAGAGATTCCCAATGGTGATTTTGTACATCTCTATGGGCGTTCCTGACGTGTCCGTATGTGGGTGCTGTTACTTACAATATGACTCCAAACCTCTCCTAATGTCTTTCCATGATTGGTGGTAGGAGTCATAGACAGATTTTTGACAAGTTATTGTTTGCAGAATGCAGGAGGAGCAGTGGCGTATTTTGGCTGAGTAGTCGGGGGGGGGGGCGCCAAACCCCACCCGAGTGATACCAGGTGGGGAAATTATTACCTCCAAGGGGGTGCCAGGAGGGGGGGGGGGGGGGGGGGGGGGGGGCCCCCCCCGCCCCCGTAAAAAACGCCCTGGGGGGGGGGGGGGGGGGGGGGGGGGGGGGGGGGGGGGAGGCGGCTGCCCCCTCTGCCCCCGTAAAATACGCCACTGAGGAGACTTTAGGAGTAGCCTTGTTTTAGGTGCAAATAAGGACTGGAGAATGGGGATGGGTTGATACAATAAAATAAGATTTTGAGAGCAGTTAGAGGGTGTGGGGATGTGAATATCAGAGCCAAGCTGAGGTGGAGATGGGGAGGTATGGATAGGTGACATTGAGGAGAAGGCATGCGGAATCTCATGTCGTTGCCACCTCCTAATGAAAGCTTGTGAAGTAATCCGAAGAACCACCTCGCAAATTACTATGAACGTTTCAAATTCCAAAATCCTCTCTGACAAACAGAAAACTATGATTTGGAAAGGATTGATAGGTTCCGAGAAGATGCGCGTTTTTCAGCAGAGCGGGCCCCTAAAAACCGCATATTACCGTGACTGAGAGCGTGGGAAGGTGCGAAAATGCAGTCAGGAAAGTCTGATAAGGATCTCCTTTCCTATGTTCAGACTGGTGGCATTTTCCTTGTCTGTGTGTTTTTCCCAGCCCACGTTTAAAAAAAAAAAGACCCAGAAGGGAAGGTGAAAATAAGGAGAAATCCTTACCATTCAGCCTATTGAAACGTTTCATGTTCCACTGGCTGGGAAGAGAGCCCTTATCCATTGTGAAAGTTTCTGATTTTTATAAACTCATGTTTTATTAGAAAATGAGGAATTACAGTCACCGAAAAGTTATTCCTTCATGAGGAAATCGATGTTAACTTCTACGAAGTTAAGGACTTCTTGCTATGATCAGGTCTGAATCCCGTGTTACTTTCTCTGAATTTTATTTATCGGAGAGATAGGTCTGAGAACCCTGGAAAGAATTTGAATGTAATACTGCGGGAGGTTTTGTAGGCAAGGAAAAGTTCCTTGGAGGTGTGGGCGTTTCTGACGTGTCCGTGTGTGGGTGCTGTTACTTACAATCTGACTCTAATTATGATGGTAGTACCCGTGAGATCCGTAATGAGATACGAGATGGTTCAACCACATTAACCCTTTGAGCCACGAATTTACAATTTCTGATGTCATAATTTTTCTTTCATAGAACCTGTCAATTCCAACAAAGTGATATCAAAGTTTCGAATTATACCCCTAGATCTGTGGTCAGCCATTACAAGTGGTTTCGCCTTGAAATCACCGTTCCTAGGGCAGGGAGAAAATAATGTAAAATAAAGTAAAGGTGGTTACACCGTGTAACCACCTCGCCTCAAAGGGTTAACAAGATAAAGACAACTGACCAGAGAGATAGAAGAGTTCTCCCGGGTGACAGAAAAAAGGACATCCACAGCTATATGCACGGAACCACTGAAAAGAATTGACCTCGGGGCGTCGAAGATGCTCCTCCCCGGGTAGGGGCAGTCTCTTGGAGGCGGGATGTGGAGAGGAGGAGTCACCTCCTCCCCTTATATCTGCTGGTCACCCCCTGAAGTCCACAGGGGAATGGAGATGAGGGGAGGGGAAGGGGAGGGGGGAGGGGCCTTGAACGTTCCTCGTAGAAAGAAAGAGACGTTCTTTGAGGTTCTTCCTGCTGGATTCCTGGTGAGGCACGAACCTAACAGTCTAGCATAGCCATCTAGTGTGAATGTACTGAGTCCGATGACTTGCCTTTCATATCCGGGAGAGAGACGATGCGACAAACCCAAACCAAGTTGGGTGACATGCATCGAATCCGTTTAAACTAAACTAATCCTATCACACAATGGTCCCCTATGGGAATAGGGGACCATAGACGCCGATTGTGAAAACGAATCAGTTTAAAGTTAAAGGAATCTGGGGCGTCACCCGTTGAGCTGGGAGTCATTGTGCCCGAGATTTAATATCATGAAAAAAAGTGGCAAGAGTTTTGGAGGACTCCGATAGGAATGTTTCCTTGAGGTGCATAGTGAAAACATGCTTCTTGCATGGCATGCAGGAAGAGGAGTGTATAAAGCAGCATTATTGGGTAGTTCTCTGTTCAAAAATCTACCCGTAGGCTTTCCAACAATCGGTTGAGGATGGGTTTTAGTTATTCCACGCTGAAAAATTGAAGCAGACAAAATTCTGAAGCGAGGTTTGGACAAACGATTGTCTAAATTATGACTTGAGAGGGCGATTTGCAAAGGTAATAGATTAAGCTGTCTGAGAATATAAATATTTCCTCAGATAATGCTTTAGGATTAAGCTTTAATATTGGTCACGAAAAATTTTGCAAGACTTTTAGAGGGCAGTATACTGTAGAATGAACATAATACTAACGTGGGTTTCCATTTACATTACAGAAATGTAGCCACTAGAGCAAGTGATTTTGACCTTACGTTTCATGAAATGTCACGTCCGATACTTTGCTTGTAGAATCAGAAGAGAATTTGCAAGACTCTGGCTAATGGGATTTTCAGTCACTGCTGAAGGCTGTTTGTTGCAGCCTTTATATGTTGATTCATTCGTAATATTAACTTCATTATGTTCGTCAAATACATTACATCGGAGGTCACTGATGACTGGTCCAAATGACACCAGTTGAAATTACGAGGCGAACTCATCGAGAGATACGGGAATGCAACTTAGGTTGTGGCCGGTAGCCGTTTTCACGATCTACCATCAAATTCGAACTAGATTCCAGTTTCGGAATGGGGCATTAGCCGTTAATTTTGCTTAAATTATTCGTCTTGCAAACAATTCAGTAATTTCTTTAAGGAGCAATTATTAAACATTTGTCCATGCGTATCCCCAATAGATCGGAGGCTTGATCATGACGATCGTGGGGATAGTGGCATTGGCGGATGATGACTATTTTGCGGGCAGGGAATTCTTGGAACCTAAGATGTTCAGGGCTGGAGCCATCCTGGTCATCACCGTCGGTATCTTCATCATCATCTTCTCGTTCCTCGGATGCTGCGGAGCCATCAAGGAATCCTCGTGTCTCCTCATGACCGTATGACCGTCATTCACCGCCTCCATCGAGATGATGAAAGAAATCGTTTCTCATATCTCCCCTTGTTATTGTTCGTAGTACGCCGTGCTGACATCGTTGGCCCTCATCGGGGTTGGAACTGTCGCCATTCTGGGATTTGTCTTCAAGGAGAATGTCGTGGAGCTCATGGATGATAAACTCAGAGATTTCATGAATCGTTACGAACCAGATAATCCCAACGACCCGGAGACGTATGCCTGGGACAAATTACAGAGCATCGTGAGAGCCCAATATTCTCAGTGCCAAACCAATGGACAAACATTAGTTAATGTTTAGAGGGTTAACTCAAGGCATCTTATCACAGGAAACAATCAGAATGCAAAATGGCGCTCAAATAAAAAGGGTCCAAGTCACATCTTGACAGATCAGTGTATTGGAGTTTGGCTTTTGAAGTGTTTAGTTGGTCTCCATGACATCGATTGAAAACCATGCACCTTATCGAGCAAGCTCGAGTACTTGTGCCCTTTTTTTCAGATTATTTTGATTAACTCTAATCAAAACGAAGACGTTCAGAGAGATGGGCATGCTGTTAAGAAGTAAACCCAAACTCCTCTGGTCTGAAAGCTCTAAATTCCTTTTAGCTCTTGCCCTGTCATCCCTCCATCTCGAGTTTTCGGCAAATTTAATTGTTTTAATCGCTAGGTCTCGATCTAAATCGCTAATCTAAACGACAACCATAAGCAATTGTTCGACAGGGTCCTGTGGGACTCCGCTCGCTTGCCCAATTTCCACTAACACTTCATATTCAATTGAGAAAGTCCCTGGAAAAGGGGCGTAGGTGCCCCAACGCCTTCCTTTCATATCATTCCATTCCATCATTCCACGTTCATGCTCCGCTTTAGGATACTTGCCATAGGATAATGGCAAGGGTGTGTGGTTTAAATGTGTATGTAGCATTGAAGGAGCGGTCTAGTACAACTGGATTCCATTTAGTCACACAAGTAAACTAAGACTTTGTTGTTCATCTCGAATAGAATCATTTGTCCATAGAGTAAAACCGCCAATGTTCGTACAGTAAAGCTGGGCAGGCCTTGTAATTCGCTCATCATCCCTAAATGATACACGGTGACAATTTTCAGTGTTACTGATTTTCATAAGCTCTCCTTTTTATTATTGATTTTAATGATGAATTGCTCAATTTTAGGCTAAAGCTCTGCAGTTTTATTGATATCGAAGAAATTTAACAAAATATTCTGAAATTATGCTAAAATATGTTCAAGATGCCCTCCGTTTTGACTTCAACATTCCCACAGTTTGACCTTGTCTCCATGAATTTAGTCACTATCCGCACTCTTTGCTCTAGCAAATATTGACCTCATGTTAACAAGCAACGAAACAAAATAAAACTGCACGAGACAAGCTTACTGGAAATGTGTCACTCAACGTTCTCCGTTGAAAATTGTGTATATGGCGAGTAATTAAAATCTGTAACATTAAGAATTGTCATCCTGTACAAGTTGGATATTTCTTTTATTTTTGGCTGGGAGCACGATATGAGTAGGTATGAGTGCTATAAAGATATTGTTCTTCGAAACCTCATAGCATCCAATAGTGTCTATTATGTGAGTGTCCAAACATAGGTGCGAAAAAAATTAAGGGTGGATTTTTGAACAGAGAACTATCCTATAATGCTGCTTTATTTCCTGGAAATATGTATTTTCCCTGGAAGAAAACTGCATTATCGGACAGTTCTCTGTTCAACTATATACCCTAAGTTTGAACATTAGTAACATTGAACATTCAGAAGTAAGGCGGAAATCTCATTTTTGCATGCGCATTCCTTATATTAGTACTTTATGTTCCTAGTTTTCTATGGAATAGGAATTGATAACAGAATTAGCAATGTCACGTGCGAAGTGCTTCTCAATTAAGGGCGTCTCCTTGCGTTTTCTTGAATTTCTCCCGATATGACATATAATTTCGACCCAATATTTCGAAATCGTGCTCAGCGATCGAGACCACCGCAAGTCTTTCGCTTATTAACATTTTCATCTTGTGCTAGGATGAAGAATTCTCCATGGTGACGGTCTCGTGAAGGTTTTTTTTTTCTTAGCAATGTACGTTCGAGTGTCAGAACTAAGGTGGTTTTACCCTAAGCTCCTTTTCCAGAGAAATACCCGATTACTCTCTTCTCAATAACCAGTTACTTATCCAGTTACTCACCTACCTTGAAACCCATGTGCCTCCAATTTAGCAATAGTAACCTCTTTTAAGATAAAATACAAAACGCTTAATCGAAGTAGAAATATAGAATGTCGGTTGGATTCTCTTTGTCCGTCGTACACAATCGCAAAATTTTAGAAGATTGTTGAAAATGTCGTTTGGTGCCCGCCACTGCCATAACCCAGTTGATTGATTCATTTATTGAAAAACTGAGTGATTGATGACTACCTGCATGAACAGGGACGATGCTGTGGAATTAATGGCCCTAAGGACTGGATTGACCACGGGTTTAGTGGACAACTTCCCCCTGGCGAAATACCATGGAGCTGCTGCAGTAATCGAGACAAAGCGGTGATCTGTTCTCTCATTTTCGTTCTATTATTTTTCCTTCGTTTTATCTTACCTAATGGCAAATGAGAAGTAAGGGAATCAGGAAACACCGGTTGATTCTTTCTTTTAGTGCACGCCGACAAACAAAAACGTTTACACTGCCGGATGCATGGCTATCGTCCACAAACTGGAAGGATATGCTGGGACCCTGGCTATCGTCGCCCTTGTCTTCGCTATCCTCATGGTTTGTTGCGATTCCTTCCACTCGGAGGGGAAGTTTTGTCTCGTTACGCCTAATAACTGCCATCGGTTGCTTTTCTTCCCTCTGCAGATTGTAGGCGTGATATTTGCCTGCATCGTGGGGTGTGCCGTGTAAAATCTTCTTTCCAGAGCCCTTAATGTTCCACTCCATGCTAATTCTACGGTGATTGAATCTACAAATACTGTCTGCGGACTTGTCTTAGTCATTTTGTAAGAAAAATGAAACCTATTAAAGTCCTTTGTTCCTTGATTCACAAAATAGAAAAATCATTCAATTAACAGAGTGTCACAGGTACAGAAGCGTCAAGCCAGGTTCCATTGTTGGACTGATGGAGCTGCGTTACAGGGACTTCCTGAGCAAACACAAAAAAACATCGGTCACTAGCTGACTCAGACATAAAGAACGTATAATTTTTTTTCCCGGGAAACTACAGTGGCATCAACGATGAAAACCATTGAGGGTTGCACTTTTTGTTTCCTTTCTTAAAAAAAAAAGGGGGGGGGGGGGGGAACCCTTAGTGATAAAAACCATTGAGGGTTGCATTTTTTTTTCCCTTTCTAAAAAAAAAAAGGGGGGGGGGGGGAAACCCTAAGACAGATCCCCAACTCCGGTTGCAGCAATGTGAACGGTGGACTCAGTAGGTAGACCAGAGGGAGTTCCGCAAATATTTGGCTTGGGTTGCCAATGAGCAGGGCCGGCGGAAGAAGCCCTGCTTCCTTTGCGGCCGCAGGGGCCTCCGGATTCTAGGGAGCCCCAGCCCCAAGAGGACAAAGGAATAAATTATAAATAGAAGGAAAGGCGGAAAGTCGTTTCTGAAATTGGATGGTGTGGCCTGCTCGAAAGCCGAATCACTGCCAGACCAACTAGCCTCGCACAGGTTCCTCTTCCCCGTAGTCGTCTGTTGCAGCTTGCACTTCCATAGAAATCCAGTAAGCTAGCATGCATGTGCAACGTTCTACCATATGCATCGTTATCGCTCGCAAATTGGTTGAGAGCATCAACTAAAAACTCCAGTACAGAGGAAACGGCTTCGAGGGTGCAAGGGAAAATGCCAAAGAACGAGCAGAAGAAATAACAGTTTCTGCGAAACTGCCAAACTCAAATCGGACGGAAAATACGTCAGTTGCGAATCCTAGGATGAACCTATCATTGGTGCTCATGATGCATAAAGCAGATTCAGAACTGTATTATTAACGTTGCAGTGGACTAAGCTTAAATAAAACTAGAAGATTGCTTTCAGTTTCGCTCAATGATTATAGGTAACAGAACAAAATTGTGTATATTTTTTCCATGTACCTCGTATGTAACACAGTTCGGGCATGAAAAAGATAAATGCAGCTGTACCTGGGAAAAAGCAAAAGTTACTGAAGATCAAAGTTTTCCGATTTTAGGAACATTTGAACTTGGATCGGACATTTCTGGATTATTGTAAGAAGTAGTGAAATATGTTTTTGGACTGGTCTAATGGGGGATTAAACAAAACCCAAAACTGAATCTTTATAATGATTCTTAATGTGATCTCATTGTGGCCAACATTTAAACATTTCATGAAGTTAAACATAGAATGCAGGACCATTTCGTGAGTCGTAGAAGCATTCGGGAAGAATCTGTAGGACATCAGGATGCCTTTCCTCGGAATGGGGTTTCCCGTGGGTCTTCGCAGGACGCACAGGGGGGATGATGAATGTTGGATGCCCTCAAGATGCATTCCAGAAATCTTCCTTGTCGTGGCAGTCGTGGAGGAATTCCTATTCATCGATTGAATGGAACGTGTCCTGCACTCGCCTCTCCATCTCCTCCCGACTAGAGACGAAAGCATATACGGGTACTTCTCAGTATTGTAGAAACTCAGTCCCTTGTGACGAGTCCCATTTATCGTTTCCCATGAATCCACGAACTCCATTTGCTGCATCGAGTAGTTTCTATATCTAATTTTTCGTAATGTACAAGATGTGTTCAAAAAGTTCGGGGACTGATTTTCTTAAGCAATGAATGGGATCCGCAAGAAACTAACTAGGGTGCTTGAAAGCCCCCCCTCCCCCCAGGAGTGATAGGGCTATGGCTCTCCGCATTTCGCCATACAGTCTGCCCAGTCGGACTTGACAGAGCTGAACGTCCAAATTTAGAATCGGCGACTTTCAGGAGCAGTGAATTTGCATCACATTTTGTTTTAAACTCGAAAACGGTTTCGGAGACATACGACATGCTGCAAGGAGCTTATAGAGGCTTAACTGTAACACGTGGCAAGGTTTTTATGTGGTATGAGCGTTTCCAGAATGGCCGAGAGTCGACAGAAGATGACCCACGCTCCGGACGCCCTTCGAGGTACGAACCGACGAAGGCGTCGAGAGCGAGAAAAATCTGCGCTCCGACGGAAGGATCACAGTTGAAAAGGTGGCAGAGGAGACGAGCATGTTCATCGGCACCTGTCATGCCATCATCGCCCAAGATTTGAGCATGCGGCGCGTCTCGGCAAAGTTTCTTCAGTGCCTTCTCCCTGTCGAACGGAAGCAGCAATGCGTCAGCGTTTGTCAGGATCTGTCGACCGGTGCCGCAAATGATCCTCACCTGTCTCGCAACATCGTCACGACCTATGAAACATGGGTTTACGGTTACGAGCCCGAAACCAAACGCCAGAGTTCGCATTAGAAGGCGACAAGTTTGCCGAGACCCAGAAAGGCGCGACGGCAAAAGTCTAAGGTGATGCCGATCGCATTCTTTGATTCTGCGGGACTTGTTCATCACAAATTCGAACCGGAAGGCGAAACGGCGAACCAGGTCTTTTACCTGGGTGTCATGAATCGCCTTCGTGAACAAAGCCCGCCGGAAAAGGAGAGAGAAGCCAGAGGCAGAGAAAAGTGAATTCTGGAAGACGACAACGCCCCCGGCCCCACACCGCCCTCTCAGCGCGACAGTTCCAAGCGTCGAATGGCATCCCTCTTCTCGACCATCCGACTTTTTAACCTGATTTGGCTCCATCAAACTTCTTTCTCTTCTCCAAGTTAAACTTAGGGCCGAAGGAAAGATTTGAATACATCGAGTCGATGAGAAACAACGCAACGAGAACGCTTCAGGGAATTACACTCGAGGACTGAAGGAGAAATGCTTCTGGAGCTTGTAGGAGCGCTGGACAAAATGTCTGCACGCCAAAGGGAACACTTTCAAGGAGTCAAATTCTAATAGCCCATACGTTGCATCGTAACCTCAGGAAGGAATCAGTCCCCGAACTTTTTGAAAACACCTTGTACGCGTAACTTTTGTGTAAAGAGAATCGATTTGTCCCTTTCATTCCCAAAATGCTTGCGACGTGGGCATAGAATCTTAGGCATGCTGCAATTCGCATATCACCTTCAGAAGCACATATAAACTGCAAAAAATATTCTTTCGGAAAATTCCGAGCGAAGCATAGGCAATAAAGTTGCCGTCTATAGTGAGGTGGGCAATTCTAGTGCGATAGCGGAAACGATGTTTCCCTCACGTAATCGTGCCGTTCCGAGGAAACGCTGGAATCTGCATGAGAAAAGTACGCAAGCAGGTTTTCTTTTATCTTCCAATAAATTCCATTTCCTCGTATTCTCAGATTTTTTTCTGTTGCCAGCTGTTGTTCATTCGAGGCGTGAGTCACTCCCATCCCTCTCTCGCCCTTCGAAAGCAGCTGAGCCCTTGTCGTGGGTCACCCCGACTCTGATAATTTGGATCCTTTGGGTGAGGCATGAGCGCACATCATTTCAGAGCTCTTTTTTTCTCATCGGGAAGAACTCATTATGTTCTTCATATTCCCCACACCCGACAGGACAATTAGCTTGAAAAGACATTAGCTTTGGGAATCGAACCTCCAATTCCCATTACATGCATTAGGTTATACATATATACTTATGGGAATTTCGGGGATCACAAGCTGAAGGTCTCGGATCACTTCTCCAAGATTGGGGAAAGTTCCATATTATTGAGAGGATATTTATCCAGAGTATTACGATGAATTAATTGAAAATTACATTTACCACTCATGCACGCAAAGCAGCCATTTCACAATTAATTGCTTGGAATTTCCCGGGGACTATTGAAAACGAGTTTCTTCCGCGTGGGCGAGGAAAAGATCGTCTGCATGAAGCCAAGATTTCGTATATAGGACCTTTGGCCATAATATTTCTGGAGGAAGGTGAAGAAATTCCGCTATTATATGGCCGAATTCATACTCCTGCCGTGCTGCATTGGTACAGCATGCTGAACGCTCGATGCAACACACAGCAGTAGTTCGTTGCCTACAGCAGATGCAGCATTGCATCTGCTGTACTGCATGTTCTACTGTATCCTAAATTTAATTTAAAAATGCATAGGAATGGCTTCTATCAATCCAACATGCTGTACAGCGTGAATTTTTTGCTTGAGTTTCCACAGTAGACGAACCCCATTCTGGAAGGCCCTGAACTGCTAGCTCCAACCAAAACATCCAACGTGTGGAGGAAGATTCTGTGTGATCTCAGATGTGATCTCAGAAGTGATGTCAGACCGACGCCTGTCCATCGATGATGGCATGCTTTCAGAGGGCACAAAGCAAGGCCGTCTAGACACTTCTTCTGCAATGGTGACGCGAAATGCGGAGTGCTCAACGGATTTCTTGGATCGTGTGATCGCTCAGGATGAGACGTGGACCCCTCTCTTCGATCCTGAGACCAAGAGAAAATCAAAACAGTGGAACCACACCGATTCCCCACTAACCAAGAAGTTTCGACAAGTTGCTTCTATTGAAAAGATCATGTTTGCTATCTTCTGGGACTAGCAAGGCTTAATTTTGGCTCATGCCCTTCCTAAGGATCAAACCATCGATGGACGAGTATTACCGACACCTACGAGAAACGCCCAGTCAAAAATGTATCATCGGGTCGTCGATGGCTTTTCGTCGACGCGTATATAAGCCTTAGTTGGGCCATCACTGACATATGGTTGGCTTACGGTTGGTTTAAGCCGGCTTATGGTCGTACATGTCCTGTTGCCAACTTTGGCCCTCTACTGGTCCTTCATCTGGGAGAAAGTTGAGGAGTCTGCGTAGCTTATAGTGGAAAGTGGAAGGATCCTCCCACGCACCTCCTGGTTTATTTCAGGGCTAGGTTACATCTTCAGAGAAATGTTTCAAGAAATTAAATTGTCTTCCTCTGAGATCAAGGCGAAAAACCATAGGGAACTCTGTCAAAGGGACAGGGGACTCATTTCAGTAGAATCCGAGAAGCGATTCCCAACTACGATCAATTTGGCTCCATCTCACGCCGGCTTTCGGAACCTTCTCAGCCACATTGGCTCATCTTCGGAAAAATGAGCCAATGAACCGAAAATGAGCCAACTTCCCCAGCTATGGCCCGATGATGAAATAAAATTTTTGACTGGGCGGGGCTTTTGCCGGCAGTGGACAAGTTGCGCCCGGAACTGGCCGATGGAAATTTCACTCGCACCAGGACAACACATCATCACACACTGCCCACGTTGTGGCTGAGTACTTGGCCAAAAGGAGAATTGAACTCTTACCACATGCTCCCCATTCGCCAGGTCTCGCTCCGAGTCACTGTGTGGCTAGCTCAAGGATTCGTTGCGAGGAAAGAAATATCCTTGGAGACGAGTCCAGGGGGCCGTAACTAGAAGAGTCTTTTTTATTATGACGCTATTATGCTGCTATTAGGAGGTTAGAGGATATTTATTAGCGCAACTGGAATGCATAATATTGGACTCATACCATCCAGTTATCTTAGGATATAATATCACTCTAATAGGCCATTTAAACAGCCTTTAAAATCTGTTGTGGCTGTTCCTAATTATTTTGTCCGAGAAAAACATTTAGGGTGGATTTTTGAACAGAGCACTATCCGATAATGCTGCTTTATTTATCGGATTTATAATGCATTTTCTCAGAAATAAAGCTGCATTGTCGGATAGTTCTCTGTTCAAAAATCCACTCTTAATCTCGACAGCATTTGAAAACCTTATTGAGAGCATCTCACAACACTCTCGAAAAGTCTTGGCATTATTTGCTGATGAGCTTCCCAAGTCAGCATCATCGGCGACGGTAGCGTCTTCCGACTCGATGTCAGGGTCTGGAACTCCAGCTCTTCTGCACATGTCGTGGACAAAATAATTGTGGCACAAGTCACAATTATTTTGCAGCATTTCTCAGGTGCCTCTTGCAACGATCCGCATGACTTGCGCAAACAACTCAATCTCGGCTTCCAAACCCCAAAACAACGTTCAATGATGCATCTTGTCTGCTAGAGAGCTTTCTTATACTTTCTCTCGGAAGAAGAGGGAGAATCTTTCATTATGGGAGTCAACAAGCACATTTGAAGAGCATAGCCACAGTCACCAACCAAATATCCGTTCCCAAAAATCCCCATTCTCAAATCGCACCTTGACGTCACGTGTATTCCAGATGAAGCTGTCGTGTGCTTCCTGGCCGTTTGGCAACAATATTCGTGAAGATACGATCAGAGTTGCAGATGCCTTCAACGTTGATTGAATGAAAGAATTTTCTGTTCACGTAAACTTCCTCATCCGCAGATGGAGCCTTGATGGAAATTTGACTTTCATCAATTACACCAAGGACTTTTGGGAACCGTGCGATGGCGAAGAAACCTTGCTTTATGCCTTTCAATTCCCTAGGTTCTTCGGGAAAATAAATGAAATCATCAGCTCTTTGGCACAGAACTTCTGATACATCCTTGATGGCTCTACAGAAACTACAGGCTCTCTTTTGTAGAAACAGTCATCCTGGTCACACCAACGGGGTCGCCAACTTCACGGAATAAATCTCCTGTTGCATAATATCTCAGGGCAATGAGGACTTGAAGGCTTACAGAAAGAGATCGCTTTCTACGAGTGGGTCTTCGTAGCTCGTCCATTAATTGGATGCGATGAAAGAAGAAATCACAATGACGAGGTCTATTAAATCAACGCTATTATCTCTCTATCAGAGGTCCCGACCTATAATAAGAATCGGTTAAAATTTTCTCTATTAGGAGGCAAAAAGCCGTTCCAGTTACGCTAGTAAATTCTTATTAGGTAGATATTATACGGTTAGGCTCTATTAGGCTTTCTAGTTACGACCCCCAAGGCTCTGCAGTCTACCAGTGCAGTGGTTCAAACATAAGAATTTACATCCAAAGAGGTCTTTGCTGAGTGCTATAAAGACCGGTAAAAGAGTGGCGACTGTGTGTAGAGAGAGAATGAGACTGTTGAGAAGCGAGAGAATTGACTTTGCGAAACTTGGTATTCTTTAGGAGTTACAGTATGACGGCACGGACTTTTTGACTGCATGTCGTAAGGTATCTGACTCTTAGAGGATATGAGATCCTGGTGCGAGAAGATATCATCTTTGGAATCGTATAAGACGCGCAGTTTCAGCACGGGAAAAGATACTGATGTGTGATAGAATACATCACAAAATGATTCCATACTTGCAAAAGATAATTAAGCCTCATAAGATCATCAAGGAGCCACTTCACCATGTACATCCCAATAGAGCTTGGCTCAAGGCAATTCCAATAGTAACGGCTTGTTTTTCTTTTCCTTTGTGCGGCTGTGGGACAGCAGAAGGCTATCTTTCCAACCGTTGGAAGAAAAATACATTGTTCCTCGGCTATATATTTTTTTTTATATTTCTGTTTATCCAGGTAGAGGGAGATAAAAGTAGAGGTCCTTCCCTTTGTACCTCCATTTTTCCCCCGCACCTGTGCGACTCTCCTCCATTCGAAGAATAGCTAGGATAGCTAAGGATTGGAACGATGGAGAGATTGGAAGCAAAGGAAGTCCCAGCATGCCCCAAATACACCCTCTTCGCCTTCAACCTCATCGCCCTGGTAAATCATTCCTTTCATACTGATCTGGACGAGTTTACTTCCGTTGTACAACAGGAGCAGATTGTCGTGGGCAGCTATCGCAGTATCGCAGCTCCATCTCCTACGTCGTAGCTTCATCACCACGGGGACAAATATCGAGTCAGAGTTAACCTAAAACAGCTAAATCGCCAGCTTCTGCTGTTATTTTTGTTTTACTACGTAGGTTAAAATAACGGTTCAACCTAAACTGCATCTTTCGGAACTAATAGAGGAGTACAAAATCCACCAAGTCTGAGCTTGTTACCAGCATTTTTCATCGGAGAGTTGATGTTAAGAGAAATTCGTCATTCCGGGTGACGCATAAAAAAAACGCGCCGCGATTTCCACATTTACTGTATTTCTCAACTTCCAGAAGAGGCAGAGGCGTATAAATTACACCAGGTATACATCTGCTTTTCCTCTCGGTCCCATGGAAACTATACATTTCCATCTACCAGAGTACATCCACAGCGGTTGTTTGGATATGACACCTCGAAGTTTTTCTCATCACGCACAATTCGGTACTGCACAAGCGCGGTATGACGTCAAGCTGACGTCATACTTGGGGCTAAAAGTCTAGCTGGACATTTGAGCGGTGTAAATTGGATCACTCCATTATCGAACAGAGCCAACATTCAAGAGGCCTGGAAGGAGATCACTGTGAAGGAGATATGCAAGTACATATGGAAGAGGAACACTTGGAACTAACCTATATATTGACAGTGAGCCTTTTCTTGCAAGGTATATCGCACAAAAATGTTTAAACGCAATATCTCAAAATTAGGTTTTTTGAGCTGTGATGATCTTGGACTGGGAAAGCGATGTCACTGAAAAGCACATTTCAAGTGCTTCAATTAGAAGCAACCTTTAAGATTGTCCGACAATAAAGAAAAATTTTCACGTTTGTAATAGTCATAAAAACGTTCAACAAGAAATGATCCAGAGACAATGCAATCACTTACAGCGGTCCAAATTTGTCTGCCTCTGTCCCGCTTCCCCCCCCCCCCCCCTTTTCCCCTTTTCCCCTTCTATTCACTTAGATTGGACGTAGGACCTGATCCTCATGGCAGCGAGTCACCAGAGTCTCGCCCTTCAAGTCGTGTTGGACGTCAAATACTTGAAGTCACGACAGATTATTTGACGAATTCATAGAGAGGAGAAAGTCATCGTTGGGAATGAATGAATGAACACTTTTATTGCCGTTTTGCTGATGAAGCCTTTCGGCAACAAAGAAAAAGTATAAAAATAAAAATAAAAAACACAAAAGCAGGTATTAAACAAGTACTCACAAAGTTCGTCCTCAAACTTCGACATTGGAGATTGGCATTCACCTTTCGGCAGCATGCAAAAGCAAAACTTTACATTCAGGTCTCTCGCACTTGCCAGAAAGCACAAGATACAGAGAGGGTGCCAAGAAATTAAGGGAAGGGAGAGTTACTTCTGGCATGAATCACTTACATCTACACTTGTGGAGACATGTGGAGTGCCTCTTCCATAATGTAACTTTCAAACACGAATCGACTACTTCCAGATCGTAGCTTGCAAAAAGAAGAGGAACTGATGATACTGGTCTTATAAGTATCGGAATAGGCTGTCTACGCTATTCACCTAGTTCTTCGCGCCAAAATAGTTAACATTTCCTGATATCCCAATGGGTAGAGAGAGGGCGCAAGTGTTCATTCCATGGATCACAAAAGGAAACTTCTAGGCTCGGATGACCAATCTGAAAAGGGGACCAGTTGTCACGTCCAGACTAGGAATACCTGAATATTGAAACGCTAGGTTCCAGAGCAAACTCCAATTGTCCCTAAGAGGGTATTTTTTTCTAGTTAAGCCCGCCATCGAGCCTCTGCATTTGCGGTCTTGGCCTTATTCCAGCGGGAATGCATATTGCCTGTCCACTGATCTCTGGCAGAAAACACCATCCCAATATATGTGAACGGTTTAACAACTCCTAGCTGCCGATCTTGATACAAAAAACTTGGGGGTCCGGACTTGTGTCTCTCGAGAATCGCACAACACCAGGCTGTGCATTTACTTTCAGCTTATTCTTTTCTGAGTAAGCTGCTGAGGATATGAGTGAGACCATCCGCATACGATACTTCTGTAGTCCTGGTATTTTCCACATCCGAAGTTTCGGTATGTGAGCATCTAAATGAACACTAATTCCTTGAGAACATCGTTAATAAGTCGGATTGGCGACAAAACACATCCCTGCTTTACCCCCACTTTCGACTGGAAATCCTCTGGAGCCCATCCGCGGTTGACTCGCACACAGTATCGTGCGCCATGGCACTGCCCGTTGCTGTTGTAGGGGCGGCAGTCGGTTTCGTGATTGCAATTTTGAAGGCAAGACTTCAGTTTTGAAAAAGGGTTTATCATTTTTGCAAGAATCGTTATGGGAAACCAATGACAGGATTTTTGGTCATGAATCCTCGTGATAGATCGGAGGCTTGACCCTGACGGTCGTGGGGATAGTGGGAGTGGCAGACGATGACTATTTCATAGGCGAGAAATTCGCCGATCATAAAATTTTCAGGGCTGGAGCCATCCTCGTCATCGCCGTCGGTTCATTCACCACCTTTTTCTCTTGCCTCGGATGTTTGGGGGCCATCAGGGAATCCTCGTGTCTCCTCATGACCGTGAGTTCGATCTGCCCCTCTCGCAGACGAAATTGGAAGAAATACTTTTTCGTAACTTCTAAGGTTCTTATTCGTAGTACGCCGCGCTGACGACTCTCGCCCTCATCGGGGTCGGGTCCGTCGCGATTCTGGGATTCGTCTTCAAAGCGAACATCGCCGATCTCATGAGGGAAGCCCTCGACGAAAAGATGTACGATTACAATCCGATCGACCCCGCAGACCCCAACACCATCGCCTGGGATAAGATTCAGCAAGCCGTGAGTGCCCGATGACCTGCGATTGCCACTAATTGTAGAGTGTTTTAAGCTACAGGGAGAAATGTGTTGAGCGTGAAGGAAGCGGTGCAAAAAAGCCCTTTCTTGCCACTCAAAGAAAGGGATTCCATGTCACATACTAAATCGTGTAACTTCCTGCTATACTATTCTGTCTCTTACGCTATACAGTAGACAGCATTTATTGTGATCACGTTAGTGCAAGGAAATTTGATAAAATTATGCGGCTGAAAACAATAGGCAGCGGCAATAAATGCCGCCGTCTATTGGTTATGGTTATCTATGATTTTATCTCATTATCGGCTGATAACCAGAGATCACAATAAGAGTCGTTGACTGCACCACTATACCATTTTGTCTCGTACTAAATGGTTTAATGAGTTTAATGGTTCGTTGCATCTTTTGCTTTACCTCCATGGCGTTAGCTGAAAACCATCTCAACTTGACCCTACACGTAAGCGTAACGTGAATGGAAAAAGTTGGATGGGGGGGGGGGACACGTGGCCCCCCCCCCCCTCCCCCCCCCCCCCCCCCCCCCCCCCCCCCCNGAGGGGGGGGGGGGGGGGGGGGGGGGGCACCCGTGGCCCGCCCCCCCCCCCTCCCCCCCTCCCCCCCCTGGCCTCCCCAATGCTACGCCGTTGGCCCTACAACCACTTAACTTCATCATTCTTGCTAAGTACAAATATTTACAAGGTATGCACAATGTATGCATAGCATACACTGAACATGTTCGGGCATGACTGCATAATTGATACAATTTGCTCATTGAGAATCATCTCGCACTCCTGCCAAAGTGAAAAAAGTACATTGAGTATTCAAAATCATTATTCATGGCCTGAGAAAGAAAGCATTCATATCATAGAACGTTACCATTATTCCTAATTATACGTGTTAAGTTGGCTAACAATTGGTCGAGTGCTGGAACAGACTAGAGAGAAAAATTCTCCCCCTCTTGTTTTTATCATTCCTAAGATCAGTTTATAAGGTAAGTTCCAATTAGCTTCGCCGAAATCAATTTCACTGCCTGAATAGGGGTTAATCGCAAGAGTAGTTGAATTTACCCTTGCAGTCAGCTGGAAGTAAACAGTTTTAAATAGTTGCCCACCGCTGGTCGATCGATCGATCGGTTTAACGATGGATTGTTGACTTTCTACACGAACAGGGACAATGCTGTGGAATCGACGGCCCTGCAGACTGGAAAAGTCATTCCCACCCTCTTCCTTGCAGCTGCTGCAAAGATGGAAAGGTGACCCATTCTCGCGTCTTCCTTCCATTCGATACAGTTCCTCTTTTTCTTGCTGATGGATGAGGACAGGAACCAGAAAACACCGATCGATCCTTTGCTCGTTTTTAGTGTGCAAAGAACATCCAATGCAAATTGTATGAAACGGGATGCATGGAAATCGTCTACAAACTGGAAGGGCATGCGGAGATTCTGGCCATCGTCGCCCTCGTCTTCGCCATCCTCATGGTTTCTCACAATTCCTTCCATTCCTCCTTGAGTTTTCATCTGTCTGGTCATGATCTGGCCGTGTTGCAAGTAATCGGTCGATATCGTCCTCTCTGCAGGTTCTGGGCGTGATATTCGCCTGCATCGTGGGGTGTGCATAAACGCTTCCAGATCTTTCGGCATTCTCATTTTCTGTCACGACTGCGAATGAAAGGTCTGCCTGCGAGCTTGTCTTTGTCTTGCATGATCAATAAAACCCATCTCATTAGTGTCCGTGGCTTATTGATTCCCACAGAACAGAAATATAGGTTTTCCAACGATATTCGGCACGCGCTCTTTCAAGTTTGGCCTCGGTCATATCGTTTGTTCCCGCCGCTCGCTGTCGGCGGCACCTGAAAAACTCCTGTTTCTGGCGACTGAGCATGGCATGCAGATAATACATGAAAGAAGCGAATGCTTCCATGACCCGAGTTTGATTCTGGGAATAGAGAGCGTCATTTATGTATGATATGCTCAGGCCTTCATCCACATC
This sequence comes from Darwinula stevensoni, assembly GCA_905338385.1. Taxonomy (NCBI): domain Eukaryota; kingdom Metazoa; phylum Arthropoda; class Ostracoda; order Podocopida; family Darwinulidae; genus Darwinula; species Darwinula stevensoni. The sequence continues at coordinate 122,534 of CAJPEV010000175.1, read as the reverse complement.
ATTGAACAGAATTTTCAGCTTTTCATGAAGGGCTGCATGGAAAACTGATATTCCTAAGGAAAAAATCGGCTTCCACGATTCGGAAGGGAAAAGATCGCACTTGATGAAAATACAGCGACAAGAACAGTCGTATTTCGTGACAAACTTTTGTCACAATTTGGCATTAAATCTTTATATTTTAAGAAAAGTTCAAATCATTGACCTTTGCACCACGTAAAGGCTAATAAAGGACCAGAGGAAGGCCTGGAGAAATATCGATGCCGGACAAGGACTTCAATCCGTAACTTTTAACGACAAAAAAATGTTTCATTCTTACATTTTCAAATTTTGACTTTTGTCCAAGAATTTCGGACTTTCGTACCACTGTGCAGTGGTGCGAAGTTTCAGTGTTAAATCCAGTAAGTCTTGGCCAGTTTCTTTTTCTTGAACATTTTCAAAAGGAGTCACGGTTGAATGCGGTAGGCCTCGGGATCGGGAGGAGAAATGTTTATTTTCTCTTTCACTTTTACCTGACCTCAAGAAATTGTGCATTCGTAATGTCAAGAGTTGAAAATGGTTTATGTTTTAGCGGCAACGAATAGCGTGCTTCGGAGTCGCGCTTTCTACTGTGAACATGCGGTTCGATTTCAAATTCGCTAAAAGCTTCAGTTTTAGCACGACTAAATACGAATCGATCGGTTTCATGTAATGTCGATTTCCGTATCTGTAGTACTAGACCAACGCAGATTGTGTCACAACTGCGATGTTCAACATCCTGGGGGCACTTAAACTTTCCCGTGGCATAACTGCAAGCTTAAGCAAGCTTAAGCAAGCTTAAGATGGGAAGTCCACGCAAATTAGATATACGGTCGAGGCGAACGGGGTAATATTTACAGCGCTCTTCGTCAAAAATCACCATTCGGAGTAGAGAGTCGCTCAGTTAGTTACGGGCTTGGTTCCTGAGACAAGGAACAGGGGGAAACCCGGTCCATCCTCGCTCTTCTGGGCATGGGTACATCTGACCCGACTCAATCTTTCTCTTTTGGCCCGAAGCCAAACCTGGTCCGCAAAAAAAAGGAAAAATAATAAAGGAAAGCCAAGGAAAACCAGTCGAACCCACGCATCCTTGCCGTCTCGGTGCTATTCCTGTCGAGACTCGAGTACCATACCTCTAATTTCTGAACGATTGGAGAGTGTTATTCCTTTTCTGAGGTCTTAGATAAAAAAAAAAATAGATAGAATAAAGATAAAAATCGGATAAATGAAAAGCTGTGCCCGCGTCCTACCCAGCCCGCACAACGTTTTTGCCTCGTAGATCCGGACTCCGCCTACAGGCCAGCCCACTCATCTTTAGCAGCCTGTGCTGGTGAAAGAAATCATCGAGTGGAAGAAATGCCTTCGCGCTGTGGTTGCAAAAAGCATTTGAGATAGGGAATACGAAGCGAGGATCAGCCCTCGTCTGCTTCCTGTCCGATGCCAGCCAGATGCTATTCATACCTCGCGCTGCCTGTCGCAACTCCTCGCCACAACCCAAATTTATTTTCGACGTATCTCGCTGGGTTAGTGCGAACAGAAATCAGGATAAGAATCATCCCCTCACCGGCTGAACCGGATATAAAAGGACAAGGCACGCAGTTGAACCCATCGAGTAGACCGCCTGTATGTACCCCTCGTACACGTTACTGTACGCACGTGCCGCCGTCGGTGTGCTCGTATATTTACGTCACCCTATGGCACTGTCCATTTCGGTATGGATTCTTGCATCATTCATGAAATAGTTTGTCTCCTTTTACTTCAAATCCTGAACAATGCATCGTTGAACCCATTCGTAAAAAAAACCTCATTCCAGCAGTACGCCTTTACATCAAAAACACACCGCTACAAGGGCTAAAGTTACTGAGTTTGGAGATAATCGTCGCGACTGACATAGTATCCACAGACAACATGGAGGAAGGCATCGGAATTCCTGAAAACATTATCTAGACAAGTAACCGAGTCCAGTGAGGTTCCATGCCTGTCTCCTGTCTGGCCCTGAGGATGGAGGAAGGGACTCGGGACCTCGTTCCATGGGTTGCAATGCGACAAGGTTCTCTCATCACTAATTAGTAAGGAAGAGTGTTATATATGACGATGTAAGTTATCTCGGGTGGACGACGGAATATTCCGCGACAAATAATCCCAGACGGAAAAACCCCGACATGATCTCCCACCGACAAAAAAATTTCATTCGAAACATCCGAACGACTTATGAGAGCATAACTTTTAATTCTGGGACGGTTCAAAGTTTACTCAAAGGGCGATCAACTTTTCCTCGCATGTGTATCATTTCTCAATGTCAGGCCTCGACCAAAAGTAATGAAAAATTGCGTCACATAGGAGAGAAAAAAGGGGACGTTAAATCTCGAAGATTCATGAAGGGTCGAGGATTGAGGTCATGAGATCATTAATGAGATTCGTACGAAGTTCGCCCAGGTTGAGTGCGACGCCCCGAAGGAAATCTTCAGTCGGTCGGTTGTGGTAGCCGGACACAATGGCTTTCTACGATGACTTCAGTTTCATGCGAACTCTGGCCGAGTCAGAAGCATGACCACTATTCACTCACCGATCTTTAAAATGTGACCATTGGTCACTTCGGACACGCGCATTGTATCGAATTACATCAGACCGCCAAGCTGTTTCTCTTGAAGAATTCTTTCTGGGGAAAGTGAAGAATTGTAGGTAAAGGTGAAAGGAGTCCGCGATCAATTTGTCTCTTCCCTTCTGAGATGGAACGTACTCCATTCCACACGGACCGTGAAATAGTCTGACTGAAGAAGATACTTGAAATGTGACAGAGTTGCACCAGACAGATAAGAAACCAGCCGGTTACGAAGGGCATTTTATCGGTGGAATGATCTGTCTAGGGAGGTATAATATTATATATTAGCATGGGAGATTTTGTGAGTGAAGGAAAGTCTGGTATTAAGAGTCGGGAATTTCTTGCCGTTGGGCTATGCTGTCGGTTACCGAGTTATCTCGCTCCTCGAGGATGGGAGATTCAGGTGAGAAAGAAAATATCCCAGGAATCTTATCAGACATGTGGTTTCAGCTCGGAGAAAGATTCCGATGTGCGGAAGCAATCACAAAATGATTCCATGTTTGCGGAAGATAACCGAGCCCGCTGAAGAGACAATGGAGGAAAGTTGCCATTCGCGACTCTTCAGTAATATGCAGGTAATAAATATACGCTGTATCGAACGAACCGCAGCATGAGTATGGCTGCGATACCGAAATCTCCGAAGGACAAATCGACTAAATAAACGTGAAGCTCATATTGCAGCTCTTAGCCCTCGCCGATACTCCGAACTTTTTCAAAGGACAATGCATTCCACAAGCAAGAGTGAATTCTCACAGTCTCGCTATCTTTCATACGATTGGGTGAACAATCGGCAACAAATATAAATTTATGTATTTAACGGATAAGGGGTGGGCTAGTTATCTTTGGCTCAAAATCGAGAATTGACGGGGGGAAAACCACGTAAGCAAATAATGTTGGCGGATGCCGGCCTGCGAGGATGGCGCTATAACCTTTTACAAGCAAACGGTGAAGATTTTTTCTCAGGAAAGAGTTGGCGGTGAGCGTGGGTTACAGGTTCGCATCGAGGGTTCAATGCATGTTTCAAGGAAGAACTCTCACGGAAATGGGTCGTCTATGGAAACGATTCCTCGTGCGAGGAAGTGGTACTCTTGCAATGCAGTGTATCAACCTGGTCGAAGGGGCAACACAAAGCAAGAATGGAAATGATGCAAAATGTCAATGTCAGCTGCAATTTATTTTGGAATGAAGATCGGTTCCAGGTCATCAGAGCCAAGGAGAAGTAACGTACTCGTAACTACCTATACTTACTCTTGACGAGAAGTAATTCCCCTGGTATATACTTTTTGGATGGAATATGAGTAAATACAACCAAATTGCTTTTCAAATGTGATGGGTCTTACTCTGCTTATCAACGGAAGAAAAAGCTGTGTCCATCTCGGCAGAGATGTTGCGCGGTGCATCCCGCAGAATTGGGTGCCACGCCCCTTGCACCTGCGCTCATTCTATTCTTTCTGCTCCTTGGTGTGAGGTCATTTCCTTGCTCTTGCTCACGAAAAAAGAATCTCATCCGTATTTGGATACGAATTCTTATCTGAAAGAAAGAAACACCGCTCGGTGACCGGGCCGTCGCGTCCATCGGATGGAGCGATTTTTCCCCTCGTTGTCACTCGAACCGTCGACGTACGCTGATATGAAAAGTGCGTGCGGCGTCGACGTTGCCATGGCAGCATAATAGACCAACAAATGGGAGAGGCTCGAACTCCTACGGAGAGACTCAGTCCGGTCTCTCCTTCCGCACGGTAGCCACCTTCGCACTCTCTCACTTCCGGCTCTTTCCAAACTCATATCCTGTCGGTGTGGAACGCAGGAAGAAGAGGAATCTGTTGTCCTTTCTCTTCCTCGTCACTTCCGCCAGTCTCTTTCACACGTGCGTTCATTCTGCATATTACCATCGTCGATTCATTGTGTACTGTGCTTTCGAGTGAGGGAGAGGCGATTCTTCCCAAACATTTTGTACGAGAGAGGAAAGCACAATCTGACATTTTAAACGTTCGGGGAAGTTCGCTAGAGTAGCATGTGTATTTTATTCGTTCAGTTCGTAGTTTTATTTATGTGAGATAGCTATTTATAGTCGTATAGTAATAGCCATATTGCGAAAGAGGCTTTTCGAATTCAAATTGTTCAAGCAGGCGCTCCAACACCGGTGCAAGTTCTTCCATCTCCAAGATCTTTGAACATACCAAGTTTCTTTAGTAAGGGTGCAGCACTTTCGTAAGTGAATTTGCTCCCTTGAGGATCTTCTTCGGCTCATCTTGTTTTGCTGACTGGGTCATCCATCTATAGGGTATAGATGGACCATCCGATAGAAAAAACTGCGGAACCGATTGCAACAAACGAGATACTAATGTAAACTCGCCATAGCTTACTTAGTGCAGCGGCGTGCCTATTGTGGACGAACGAATAGGCGAACGAGGCGCACACCTAGGGGCGCCTCGGGATAGGGGCGCCAGGCAGCTGGATTAATATGGCCAGCACTTGGGGATAGGGGAATAAAGGGCCGCCAAGGGCGACGACTTCAGGGAGGGTGGCAAGTGAACGGAAGAAAGGGCGCTCATATCTTTCTATCCCACTGAAATTTTCTCTCGGTATTCCCCCCCCCTCCCTCCTTAGTCCTTCCTCAGTTCAGCACCAATGTCTACCATGTTCACCTCCTGGGATAGTTGGGAGAAAGAACGGGTGCCACGTCAGCCGTCTGCCTAGGGGGCGCGTAGAGCTAGCGCCGACTCTGCTGTCAAACAATGAGACAACGCAGAATGTACTAAGCACTTAATATCCAGAACATAAATCGCCCCGGAGCAACTATTTCTATTAGACTTCCTACAAATGAGGAATCGATAGACTTGCATCGGGAAGATGTATGCTTTCGCTGGGTCTCAAGTCTTTCAAGTACCGAATGACACGTAAGATCTGAAAGGCACAGACCAATCAACTGGACCGACAGTATATCAGTAAGCGCCAAACCTTTATGACTTGCCTCATCTTAACGGTATTCCTTTCGGAAGTCTCAACTTCTGAGCTGAAGTACGAGCATAGACCAATTGGAGAACGGACCGACGCGATCCGTCAGCGTCATTGGACCATGGACAGTAAGTCATCTCATGCGGGAAATCGTGCACGCTTCGTTTTTGTTGGGAAGAAATGACCCTGAAGGCGTCCCACAACCGTCAACGACTCTTTCCTGTAGGAGGTACTCTTAATAAGGATGCTTAAATCGTCGTGTTGGAAAATACGCATGCTCGATATGATGTAATATAAGTCCCGCGCGCTCAGAGAGTGTGGTGTAGAGAGTAGCAGCAGCGCAGTTGTCGGGACGAGAGTGTGTGGCATCGCGAGTACAGTTGAGGACTGTCGTAAAGACGCGGGACATGTGTTGAACCCCTGATCGGGTTGGGAGTGAGTGCCGGAAGTCTTTACATTGTACACTAACATCCATTCAGGTATTGATCTTTTTGTATCCCTTGTTCATCGATCATCTAATGCCATAGATTCCAAAACGGTTCCAAATATCCCTATTCTGATCCCTACTGCTATTGATCTCACCCAATTCTGGTTATCTCAATAAATGCACTGTGTTACAAACGAGAAGTCAACGGAGTCATTATAACCTCGGACACGCTGGTGGTCCGTTCGTGAGTCATTAATGTTAATTCACGTCGGAGCCGCCTACATTCCGCTCATAATATTATTTTCTGGCTTATTCCCAAAATAGAGCCACGATTGGTGGCCATATTAGTTGCTATAGTTACCATTCGGTGACTATATATATTTTTTTCAGTGTTAGTACGTTACCGGAATAGTGAGTCATCCTGTATGCACATTGACGCACTGCAAGTTCTAGAGAATGAGTTTTATTTTCACAAGTGAGTCAGGAATTTATCCAGGTTCCAATATTTGCCCCGTGAGGAATGAAGTGCCGAAAAAGAGGGCTGAGACCTTTACGTGGCAACTTGACTGAACCGATTTTGAAGCAAAACATCCTATTGGACAGCGTTTCGGAATTTCTTAATGAAGTCCCACAGATATGGAATGCTTTCGCTATTCTTCAAGGTTGAGGGATAAAGCGTACTGACAGCTGGAATAGTTCTTACATTCGCTTTCATCATACGGGAATGATTAAATAAATAGCTGAAATGAAAGTTGGTCCATCGGCAAAAAAGGTTCGGAAACGGAAAAAGGTTCATATACGTATGCCACTTTCCCTTTCGAATAATGAAAGCCGATTTCTTCGCTAGGAATATCAGTTTTCCATGCAGCCCTTCATGAAAGGCTAAGAATTCTGTTCAGTGACGTGGATGAAGACCTGAGCAAATCATACATAGATGGCGCGCTTAATTTCCGAAAACTAACTCTTAACATGGGAACATTCGCTTCTTTCATGCATTCTCTGCGCACCAGAACAGGATATTTCCCCGGTACTACCGAAATTGAAGTAGACGATGACGAAAAATTGAATGGGAAACAGCAAGTGGCGGGGAGAGTACTACCGAAATAGAAACAAGCGATGACGGATTTGCAAGGGCACATGCCGAATATCGTCGGGGGGGAATTATATAGCTGGATCCATTTGAAAAAGTACAAATCGGAAATAATTGTGCTCGGTGAATATTCTACTTTGAGGCGAAGCCTACAATGTTCTCATTTGACGCATCTGGGGAGATCTTATATGGTGCACTACCTGTTTCACAGGCCGTTTTCAATGCGAATACATTCCGAGAAGCGACAGTCTTGTACAGTGTACATAGGATAGATAGAATAGATGCGGTTATCCAGGTGGAGCTGGGAGATATCCCAAGAAGCCTCTGCCAAGAACGAGTAACACCCAACCACGCCTGTTTACCTTAGGATATACCAGCCCCTCCTCCTCCTTTTCTTCCATCCTGGAGTTTTTCGAGACGGCTCCGCGTCGTCCCTCGCCGACTCATTGCTCTCGTGGGCATGGCCCACTCCATCGACATGTCTGCTAGAAAAATTAATCCCCGCTGGTACAAGAATCGCACGATACCACATGCGTCCCATCCATTTTTATACTCTCGAAGAAAAATATTTTTGGCGCTAACTTCGGTTTCTTTTTCTAGATTTTACTTGTCCTTTCCCCGTCGAACATGGCGGCGGAGGAGGGCCTAGGGATAGAGAACACTTTCGAGTGCCAAAAAACATAACCCATTCAATCGTTTTCTGACGGGATTACTTATACTACTAAGTTTTATATTTGGATGCGAATATATGGTAAAAATGTGAGAAAATTCTTAGCGCCGTCGGATGAAAACACCGATAAAGTCTATCAACAGGAAAACGTCCATTCCTCTTTATGAGCGAGTTTCATCGATCTGAAAGTTTCATGTCTCGCTTGACGTTTAGCTGCTAGAGCAGCTAGACCCTGTCTTACTCGACCTGAGACACACCTGCTTATCTTGAATCGGCCCCTCCTCTCCTTCACTTCCTCTTAATATTCATCCTGGAGTCAAGTCAATACAATCACCACTGTTACGGGCATATCTTTGGAGTCAACTTCCGGGGTGACGTAAGAAAAGAGGGGGGAGGGAGGGACCCATATTCCATATTAATTCATTCATTCATTCATCGAATAACTGCTCCTGTCTTAGAGGGTGAGACATGTAGCATAGGTTCCAACTTTCGAGCCACCTCAAGGCTCAAGGGTGGAAGTAAGGCTGTTCGTTTCCCACCTCGGGAGAAAGGAATCGCTTCTTCATGAGATTGTAGGAAACTTCGTTTCGTACCATTCGCAACTAACGACGATCCATTGGAGATGCAACCCATTCCTGCAGTCTCGGTCTACGATCGACGGCCTGGGGTTCGGTTCGTTTCTACCAAGGTAGTTTTGCTTTTCCGACGCATTATTCGTGTGGATTCGCATTCGTGTTCGACAGTGGATCTATTGAGTGAGAAGTGGTGCCTTCTACGTAGGGAAGATGTTTGCAGAGAGCGTAAAATAAACAATTGTGCCCCTGTTTCTCTGGGTGGTTCAGAGAGACGTATAAGAACACACGCAAGACCTCTGCACTTTGGGCGTTATCCCTTGCAAAATGCATGGCGTTAATCGTTCGCGTCGAAGTGCCGGTGGACCTTGAATGGGTCGTCTCCTTGGATATTCCATCGATTCCTGGCCTTCATCAAAGTTTCATCTTGCTGACGCGCAAGCGGTCATAATTGGAAAAAGCTTTATCATATCGACGACCTTCGAGGAACCCAATGATTTTCTACCGTCTACCCCATCAGATCAATAAAGTCCTAGCAACAGAGTGTGTTGAAAGGTCCGCCGTACAAGTTTTTTTTTTTAGGGTTATCATATGTCTGGGTTTTCCCACGCATGTCCTCCTTTCCCGCCATCAATTTTCCGTCCGAGCGGAAGGCGTCCTCTTTTTGGTTGTCCGAAATATGGTAACCCTGGGACAGAGGATAATTTTAAAGTTTCCATTTAACTTTGACGAGACTCGTTTGTACGAGTATTTTTTATTTTTAACGTTTACGAATCGTCCATTAGTTGTTTTACAGATAGATCAGACTGTTGGGAAGATCTGATCTCGCGTTGAATCAAAAAGTGAGAAAACCAGGAAACAGAAAGATGGGTTCAGGAGCGACGAGCGGCGTGACGTCATGCATTAAATATGTCCTCTTCTTCTTCAACCTCCTCGTCTTGGTGAGTCCCGAAGGTTCCTTTCGCGCGAGATCGAGTCGGCAATTGCGACGAGAGAGGAAATGATTTCATCGGTGGGGAAACGGAATAGATTGGGGGACTGGCAGTGGGGATCCTGGGGATCATCGGAATGGCGGACGCCAAATTCTACAACTTCGCAAACCTGGGAGTGGATCCATCCGGCTTCAAGGTCGCATCCATCATCTTCATCGTCTTTGGATTCACCATCGTCATCTTCGCCTTCTTCGGATGCTGTGGAGCCATCAGGGAGAGCAAATGCATGCTCCTCACCGTACGTTTCTCCCTTTTCTTCTTTCCCCTCTGATTTTCCCGTTTCGATATCGGCGTTTTTCGACACGTTCCGTTCAGTATGCGGTGTTCACGCTGATCGTGTTTGCGCTCATGCTGGCCGGAGGGATCCTCGTCATGTTCTTCAAGGGCAAGGTCAGGGAATGGGTCACCGATGCCCTCAACAAGAGTCTCAAAGATAAATATAATAGCAGCGGTGACGAAACGAAGGCTTGGGATGAACTCCAGAAGAATGTTCGTACATTTCTACTGTTTGAGTATGATTGATGTGAGTTTGTATATGATCGCAAGTTTTCCCTTTTATCCCTCTGAACCTTAGCTGAAATGCTGTGGCGTGTGGGGACCCGGAGATTGGATTAAAAACAGCACCTACAAACAAATTCCCCAGAGCTGCTGCAACTCGACCACTTCTCAGGTAAGAAGATAACCCCTCCTTCATCATCACCATAGGTTTCCCGCTCTAATTAACTTCTATTTTGCTATTTTAACTGCTATATTATAATGTATCTGCCAGAGAAGAGAAAGTACGCAATTCGGTTCGTATTTTCGGCCGTTACGTATGACTTAATACAATCTCTCCACGAGTTTACCACATGGCTTGCAGTGGCATGACAGTCGAGGAAGGTAACCTCAGACTCACTTAGGACGTCTTTGCAAGTTTCAGCTGTGCAATCAGAAAGGATTGCATTTGGATCATGTTTCACCTTTGCACCGACCTTTGAGAAGTTGAAAGTTGAGTACCACGCAGATTCTCCCCGATCAGGTTAATTTCAATGGGGTGAGAAGGGGGAGAATACCGCACCAATGAGATTTTTAAAAAAGCAATAACTTGAAGTGAAACTTCGTGGTTTTTAAATCCAATTTAGACCGTCCCAGGGCGGTGTAATGTATGAAGAAGTATGAGTAACGATGCCAACGATCATGTATGTATTCGTTGATGTGCAGACGTCTTGCACAAGCCCCCTGCTACAGGCGAACCCATACACCAAAGGCTGCATTTTCCTCGTCGACGAAATGGAGTCCCATTCCAAAGTCATCGGCATCATCGCCCTCTCTTTCGCCGCTGCCCTGGTACGAAACCCCTTGCTCTTGCCTTCTCCCTTCCATCGCCTTTTTCATTCGCAGTTGCGATAATGGGAGCTTTTCTCTCTATCTGCCCATGCACATTTGACTATTTCAGCTGCTGGCCGTGGTGTTCGCATGCATCGTTGCATGCTCCCACTGATCATCACCGTCCCGATCGTCTCTGCAAATCCAAATCTGTATCTAGCACTTGTGATACTGTATCCTTGGAGCTACCATCTTCAGTGCCTCAACCCTGTTTTTTCCCCCACTTCTAACTCAATTTTTTTTTCCTTCCTTTGGAGAAAGAAAAAGAACGAGACATGGAGGAGGAACAGCGAAGTGCTGGCAACTATCGCTGTGCTGACTGAATTTTTCTTTATCTTTCCTTGCCTTAAATGTTTTCCTTGACGACAAGGCCAGAATGCTCCACCAGAGCGGCCTCAATCATGTACTCCTACCATTTCCCACTTCATGCATGGACATGGAATGGTGGATACTCTTGGAATGATTCTTCAAAATCATTACATTTGAATGATTCTATCATCCTGGAATCATGCATGATCCATACATGATTCTATTTTTTTGGCGTGAAATCTCCCAACCCTATATCCTGAAATGTATTTTGAAGAGCTTGTTTCTTACCTTGCATGTCAACAGTCAGGCATAACTTGAGCCAAACTTCGGGTGGAGGGGGGGAGGGGGGGGGGGAGAAGGGAAAGGGATCATCGCACTTTTTGTCCTTTCAGCCATTCCTATTTGATTCTCTGAAAAAGTATCTCCAAAAAATTCGAGAAGGTTCAAGGTTCAAGGTTCGAGAAGCCGATGGAGAATATTTTGCTCTTTTCCATCAAGACCCTTAGAGAAAGCAGCAGAAAGGGACTCATCCCCACGAACAGTGGCTGGTAGAGAAAGGGACTTATCACTGTCTCAGACTCCCGTGAGCTACGTACAATTATATTCTATCCCAACTCTGGGAACATAAAGAAGGCTTAGCTTTTCATTAGATTGTATGATTTTGCAATCACGATACAATGTGAAGAGGGACCTCCACCCTCCTGACTCCCCACCAAGTCACGCCTGTCAAGAATGTCAGGTTGTATTTGAATCTGTGATAACTTCTTGCCTTTTTCAGAGAAGACATCTCTTTCTTCGCGGGTCTACTGTGCACAGCATATTATTTCTTCCTTTGAATGCTGAGTTTGGCAATATTGCGATTAGGGCATTTTTTATTTCTGATTTGGACAGTATTATAATGTAGTGGTATATATATATATATATATATATATATATATATATATATATTTATAGAAGTCCAACCTTGTGTGTATTCTCTATATCACTTCGAAGCACGTGTTGAATTTCACACACAAATGATAGGGTCAAAAGACAAAGATAAACTTGCAGGGTAGATTCTGCAAAGAAGTGTGGTCAATACCAATGTTATGATGGAAAAAAAACGGATGAAATAAAATGCATGTTCCTCGCATCCTCTGCGTATTCATGATAAGCATGCCCCCCTCTAAACAAGTAGGATTTCGGATTTTAGAGTACTATGACAAAGAAGTATGACCAATACGATGAGGCTACAAAGAAACGGCGAGGAGAAAATCAGCGGAAACAGAACATTTTTTGTATTAAGCGTTTGAGAAATGCTGGCATCATAGAGGGAAGGCCAATCACGTAGTTTTCCCCGCTGATTCCTTTCTTCTCGGGATTCGGGCATTCTTCTTTTTAATCCACTCTCTTACCTGAACCGACAAGAGAATAATGCGAACGATGGCCGAGCCATTCCTGCGGATGTGGTACGAGAGAGAGATGCTAAGAACCCACTAATACACTGGTGTCGGAGAACCTCTACAAATACACGTACAGGTGTCACAAAGATACATTTTTCAGCGTTAGTAAGCAAAATGTATTTCCTTTCTAGTACAGTGTTTTGCAAATAAATGCGTACCACCTTTAATATTGCGCATGGTAACTCTATGGATCATCCAATGCGGCGACAGAGGACGTCCAATTATTGTTTTCATTCCGAATGTTAGATGTCTCCCTCCCGATTCAGCCAGCCACATCGCATCAGTAGGTCAGTCGCTTGGGAAATGTACAGCGAAGATGACGTCACACGGTCCACACACTCTTAGAAAAGAGTGAGCGATTTCCGAGAAAGGGAGCGAAACAGGAGTTAGCGGCTTTACACTCTAAAAACAAGGAAGTAATGCCGCTCATCTCTCTCTTTTTTGAGAACAACCACTAACTTTTTCCACTAGTTTGAAAAATACTTTCCCTCATTTGTTTCGCGCTCTTAAAAAATATATGGATTTTGCTCTTATAATAAAGGAGTAGTCATCGATTGCACTTCCTCGTTTTTAGGGAACAAAACCGCTAACTCCCGTTTCGTTCCCTTTCTCGGATATCGCTCACTTTTTTCTAAGAGTGTATGAAAGGATAGACGAGTCATTGAGCACAGGATCGTTTCCAAGCACCAGGCTTGGCAGTCGTACACTGATTTCCAGAGCTTCAGAAAATCAGAGTAACAAAACCTGTCTTTCCAACTCATCATTTTTATCGCAAAAGGAAAAAAGAAAAGAGTCCTTTATACTTTGTTCTTGGCTCGCTCTTATGTTCCTATCCTCTCTCTCTAAGTTCTCAAATCTTCTGTAGTTCGCTCTATATGTGTTGAATTTAGCCTAGGCGCAGCGACGGAAGCGCAGCCGTCCATGTTGGGAGAACTCCATAGAAAAGGATGGGCTCCATGTTAAAGGTGGTACGAATTCATTTGCAAAACACTGTAGACGGATTCACATTTATAGAAGTTCCCGACACCTTCTACTGAAGGGTGTACACAGTACCAATGTCAGCGGTCTGTGTCGCGGATATGGGGGCTCAATCCTATACGAACTCTAATGGAAGAAGATGCAACTGTCTCTGATCTGCAACTTGTCAACTACGAGTTGATTCCTTTCGTGACGGCATCTTGTATTGATGAGGTGCTGGAGGAGGTGGTCCATCGTGCCCCACCCTCCCCTATCATCTCCTTCAGTCCTTCGAAAACTTGCGAGGGAGAGGGGAGGGAGAAGTTGTACAGGAACGGGATATATTGGACTACTATTCTTACTGAGAAGCACTATCGTGCCTCATCATTAGGTATTGAAACACCTTTGTCATAGGCAAATTGAATTATGATGGGATCATCAATTAGTGATAAGATAAGACCTGCTGGTGAAAACTCTAAATTGTTGTCTATTTGAATGACTGCATTCGTCAAAAATAAGAAAGAATAGAAATTCAAACTTTCCGAACCTCCAAGTATGTACAGTATACTATTCATTGGCGGCTGAGAAGTGACTTAACGCAGTTTATTGCCCCTGTTGAAATTCAACCTCTTCTTTCAGGGACTAACTGTGGCAATAACGTGATTGAAGCCAGTTTTGAATCAATTAAGCATGTGCTCAATTACTGCGGTGCCTCGTTGATGAATACGACCATTAATGGTCATACATATGCATTAACGAGACAAAGGTCCAGAGGTGGGGTATTGACCCAAACACATTGTCACAGTGGTAACTATGGCAACCAATCGCAGCTGATATCGTCATGGCAACCAACAACTAGATAAGAGGATAATAGTCAGTTCTTGAATGTCTTACGGAAACAAATCCTTAAAAATAAAGCGGACGTGAAAAAAAATCGTGAACGAATGGGTCAAACTTGTTCATCCAGAGAATTCTTCCGTTTCTTTTTTGACAGCGTAGTCGCCATAGGACTAAGTGCACCATCAAGGGTGTCAACATGAGTTTCTTTTTTCTCTGATTCCGTCTGACATTTTCTAAGCTTACTACAGGATGGAAAAAATCCTCATCGTAGACTTGAATAAAGTCAGAAGTGGAAAAATCAAATAGCCTCTGTAATGTACGTCGGTCTACTAAAGCTTTAATCAGATTATACCCAGTTTAAAATCCCAGCTGGAATATTCCAGCTGGACCAAATCTGTAAATTCGGACCATTTCCAGCTGGAAAAGAGCTGAAAAATAGTAGGTACCAGTTGTTTCTTAGCTGGAATTTTCCAACTGGAATGCAGCTGATTTGAATAGCTGTTTCCAGCTGGAAATTTCCAGTTGGAATTTTATCAAGGGGACCCTACAGCTGGAATGTAGCTAAATTTAAAGTTGAAAATCAGCTGTTCCTGTAGATGGACCTCTGACAAAAATAGTCAACAAAAAGATTCTCATTCAGCTAGTGATATAGCAACTAGGAAGAAATTTGCAAATGACTGCTTTCCAGCTGTTACCCAGTTGGAATGGGTCCGAATTTCCAGCTGGAGTCCAGCTGGAAATTATAGCTGTTTCCAGCCGGGATTTTAAACTGGGTATCCACTATTCTCAATATACAGGGTGTAATAAAAGCCAGGGATCGTAGGATTTTAGGGTATAGGTTATTTTCAAGCTAGACTGTTTGGAGTTCGCCACCTACCTGATATGATACAGCACAACCAAAGTTTTCCTTAATCACAAGTGACCCAGAGTGACTCACACTGACCAAAAGTTACACATTGACTTAACTAGAGCCATTTTGAGTCACTCTGAGTCACTTCGACCAGATTTTGTCATAAAAACAATTCTGGCATTACAGTATCGTAACAGATAGGTGGGTGAATTTTAAAAAGTTTTAACAGGAAATAATACACTGTAATCAAAGAATTCTTGACTTTTGTCACACCCAACGTAGGAGTCCATCATTATTTGGATGATTTTCTTTTTGGTATGGTACACACTCAAAACTATCAAGTTTCTTCAACGATGCTAATCCAAGGCTCTTGGGTCCCCGACTTGGGATTTGTGAATCTTCTCTGCCTCTCTAAGATATCCCACAAGACAGGATGAACCATCTATGGACCAATGTAGGGCAGGGCAGTGCAGGGCAGGGGCAAGACGCTTCATGCCCTCCCCCTCCCCTTCGTTGAGTTGGGAGGGTCCAGTGTTAAGAAGGAAATGAGAGGCACAGAAACCTGAGTTAACAGCAGTCCAGTCCGCCCCAGTGCATGTTGAAGTGCCACTCACGCCTCGTCTCGTCTTGTACTCCCCTTCTCGTACATAAGCATCATGGAAGCATCCACATCAGCTACGTTCCCTACCATTCCTCAACATCACGTATTGCGAAGTGGTTATTTCCATCCTGTTCTACGGGAATGGCAGTCTCTCCCCTCTCTGATCACTCCCTCCAATCTCATGCTTCCTGTCTTCGTCACGTGAGTCCACACTGAGGATGTTTCCATCACGGGTTTAAAATTCTTGAGAGGAGGGGATTCTCAAATCATATTCAAATTCCCAGCCTTCTGCAGCGACGACTTCTCCCCGAAGAATGGACCTTCCGAGTGTCCAAAAAAAAGAAAGTTAAAGTCTTACATGCCCTTCACCTAAAAGCGACTTCATGTTATCATCTCAATCGAGAAAACGTAACTACAGGGTGGGCCACAAAAAAAAACGAACAGTTTTCAACGGTACACTATACTGCACTCACAGCATATATTTTAATGCGGTGTGCTGCATTTGAAATGGAATAAATAATCTTTACAATGGTGTATTTACATTGCAAATATCTTCAACAGTTTCAAAAATAGGGAGCTCATATAAACATCAAGCAAAAATTACGTTGCTGCAAGACAAGACAGGGATGGACAGGCGGCGGCCTTCATGACTGAAGGTCATATGCCGTCTCCCTCTGAGAATGCGGCAACACAGTTTTTGTTGGCTGTTCAAATGAGCTCCCAAAGTTCTGAAACTGATAAAGATATTTGAAAGGGAAAAATCATTTTAAAGCGTATTCATTCCTCTTTCAAATGCTGTAAACCGCATTAAAATATGTGCAATGCGTGAAGTGTAGTGTAACGTTGAAAATTGTCCTTTTCTTTGATCCGCCCTGTATATTTTGCATCTCGACCACTTATTTCGTTTCTAAATCAGGCATTTTTTAAATACTTAGCATGAAGTCATAATTTAAAAATGAGGAAGGAATATTGGAGGGAAGGAAGCAAGAGTGGGCATGCTCTTCCACAGGAAAAGTCCAGGTCCTTAGATAGCATGAGATAATGCGTGACTCCTATCAGGGGTGTAGCCAGCGGAGGATTTCTAGGACCAAACCCCTCGGACGTCTCCCGAAAAACACGCCCCACCCCTTTCCTAATTTTACTACAAAGCCGAACGAAAAAAGCCCACAAAGAAATCGCCCGAGGAAATGGAGGCCTTTGATGAAGAAAATCCCTTCATCAGAAAATGGGATTTTCAGAAATTGTATCATTGCTGTGCACTTCATAGTTACGGGGGATGTCGACGAATGAAGTTCACTCTACAGTGGCAGTAGATTTTCCCCCCATTCTAGAAATATTATCTTCCATCGACGAAATTTGATGGCCTTCGAAAACATGATTCGATCGGTCCTACACATTGCTGTAAAGATAGAATAGAAATTGAGGTTAACTTCGACACCGCACAGCAAATACAGGATGTTGACACCCAGCGATGAAGCTGAAGTAAGCAAACTCTTAATTCCTCGCGCCATTCCTATCCAAGATATTAAGAAGAATACGCAGCGCAACGACAAACTGCGAATGACGAGGCAATGAAAAAAAAAAATCATTTTTCATGCAGGGACATGGAGGAGCTGGTGGAAGACGTGGCAGGCTTCCCAGGCGTCAAACAGTGGGGCGTGAAGAGAATCACTGAGTTCCTCACTCCCCTCGTTAAAAACGGCTTATCTTCCATCATACTCTTTGGCGTTCCCAAGAAAACGCCCAAGGTCAGCCAGGAGTCACTTCAGTCTTTTTTTCTCATATCTCATGTTCGATCTTCCACGTGGATATATCGAAGGAGAATTTTTTTTGCATGGATTAGTGAAATTCGTAGCACATTCCTTGCTTTGATCTTTCCATATTAACAAATGTTACGGTAAAAGAAAAACGAAATTTTGCTGAAGATATTTGAGTTTCTTCTCGTGTTATATAGAGCGAGAGGTGAAATTTATTGCTCCCTCTATGAAAGCGTAAAAAAAAAGTTAAGAAAAAAAGAAACATGAAGTGTCAGGCAGCAGCAGACGTTACACCCTTCGACTCGTTGCTTTTGGACTCCATTTCAGTTCCTGGAAGCAATCATTTTGAGGTAATCCTGAGTCTTTCAGTCAGTTTATAAATTGCCATATGTTTCACTTAATTATTCGTCATTGATTGATATGTATAAGAGGGGCGTCACTCATTCATTTATCGAATTCCAGATCAATGAGTCATCATCCTGCTTTCAAGTTGGCCAGGAATCATTCTTTGTTCTTTATGAGGTTTAGATTCGTATCGCACGTTACGGATGGAGCCCGATGATAAGGGTCGTGGGTCTCCTACTTTCTAAAACCTATACCTCTGTTAATATACGAGTACTATTTACTAATGTGGACGTGGGGATGGTTTATCGCAGGATGAGGTGGGATCGGGCGCAGATGGAAAGGATTCCCCCGTCGTCCAAGCGTTGGAAGTCATTCGAGGGAATTACCCCGATCTATTAGTCGCTTGTGACGTCTGCATCTGTTCCTACACTTCCACTGGCCATTGCTGCATCTTCAAATCTGATGGCACTCTGGATTCCGTCGCTTCCAATCTCAGGCTAGCCAGGCAGGCCGTCGCCTATGCCAAAGCCGGTTCGAAAAAATATTTCGCCGAAGACTCACAAGAAGAGCACAAGATCCCCGAATAACTTTTTTCTTCTTCCTCTCGCATCCGGAAGGAGCCCAGATAGTGGGCCCATCGGCGATGCAAGATGGGACGGTGGCTTACTTGAAGGCCGCACTTCGTGAAGCGGGCTTTGGAGACACCTGTGCCGTCCTCTCCTACTCCATCAAGTTCGCCTCCGTCTTTTACGGGCCTTTCAGACATGCAGCCGATTGCGCCCCCAAAGCCGGCGATCGAAAGTCTTATCAAATCCCGCCTGGAAGCTCCAGCCTCGCCATGCGTGCTGCCGTGAGTTCCATCGCATTCCATCGGCTACGTGGCTTTCCACGGATCCGCGTGATGACTCCATCGGCTGGTCGTTAAAGGCGAGAGACGTGGAGGAGGGAGCGGACATGCTGATGGTGAAGCCTGGCCTCACTTACTTGGACATCGTCCGCCTCACGAAGGATAGGTTCCCGAATCATCCCCTCTTCATCTATCATGTGCGACTTCTCTAGCCTTCAGTTCCATGATCGTATTCACCGAATGTGCTTTCGATGCGTGTTACCTAGTTCTTGGGTATGCGAGGAAAAAGGTTTCAGGTGAGGGTGATGACATTTTCTTCCTTTCAGACATCAGGGGAATGTGCCATGTTGCACCACGGAGCAGCGAATGGGGCCGTGGATCTAAGAGCTGGGCTCTGGGAGACTCTCATTGCCATGCGGAGAGCTGGTCTGTCTCTACGTTCTACTTTATAATCTGAAAATGTGTCGCAATAAGTACAAAATCTGGCAAAATTTTGAGTGGGACTCCTCAAAAAAAGGACCGAAGCCTTTTAAGGAGCAATAAGCCCTCTTAAAAGTTCAAGTAAAAGCAGTTCACTGCTACTCCAACCAATCAGAAACGCAATGGATTTCGCCAAAATAAATCTTGTATAGACCTTAGCTTGATAGTGAGCAGATATTGCAGACTCTGTGAAGGATATTGTAGAGCTCACGGAAAGAATAGGCTCGCTATCTCACCTACAAAATACTGGCCTCTAAAAATTTGGCAGCACCTGATGCTCAAATATTTTATAATTAACCCAGTCGGGTATTCAACTCTGTGAAATGCCCCAAAACTCCTTCGCTTTTCAATAGACATTCCTCCTCAGCAAGGCAAAAATCCCGCTACTTTCTCCTATTATAACCCCCGATGAGCGCCATATTGGTGCAAGTTGAAGGTTGATTCCGAGTCGAATTTAGTTGAAAGGATAGCAGTTAGCGTTAGCTTTGCACAGAAGCTTACTGAAGCTAATTTTACGGTTAAAAAGCCAAAATAATTGAGCGGTCTATTATTGAAAACTTTGTTTTTCAAAGCAGGACAATCTTGCACATGCTGAAAACTTAAAATAGTCCATATTTGTTTCTTAAAAAAAAATATTTGATCAGCGCTTGCTGAAGCAAATTTTTTTTGTCGCATGCACTGCAGGATGCGAAAGGAACATTCTTATAGCATGGTCGTTTCATCTCGAAATTATCAGAAGAGTCCAAATGAAGATTAATAGAAGCGGCTCCTATTACCCCAAGTGGGGTAAAAGAGTCACTTGAGATGCCAACAGTAGCTAATGGAGCGCGGGATGAAAATAAGCCAGATAATACGAGGGTCGAGTATCAATTTAATTTTTTGGCTAAATATTTGTGCTTTAAATATCACGGCTGGAGCAGCCAAAGGTTTGGTTCTAATATAATATTTCCTGAAGCCATAATAGTTCGTAGTAAAAGTGGATGAAAAAGTGGAATGCCAGTGGTAAAAAAAAAAAAACCAAATAGCTTACTGCTTTTGAGTTGAACCTTTGAAAGATCCGATGGTGAATTTTGAACCCCGACTACAAGATGTGGCAAAGAAAAGACCAACGACTTTTAACCTAGATATCTTCGCTCACGCTGGAGCTATTTCCGCGAAACTTTCGCGATGCATACATGAGTATGTTAGAATGTTTCCTCCTCTCCACTGCCAGCAGGAGCTGGCAGTGGAGAGGAGGAAACATTCGAGCGGACCGTCTCTTGCAGATGGTTTTCATGAGCTTTTTCCCCAATTAATAGCAGATGAATCAATGAGTATCGATCAAGAGAATTTTCCCAAAGTTCATTCAG
The DNA here is from genome assembly GCA_905338385.1 of Darwinula stevensoni. NCBI lineage: Eukaryota > Metazoa > Arthropoda > Ostracoda > Podocopida > Darwinulidae > Darwinula > Darwinula stevensoni. Next base: position 102,066 of record CAJPEV010000175.1, on the reverse strand, counting down.
TATTTCCCTTGGTTTATGGAGAATGTGGCAGACGAGGACTAAAGGGCATGGCAAAGAAAACTAATGACTTCGAGTGTCTGCGTGCAAGGACTCCTTTCCTTGGCCATATCTTGCCAAATTTGGTTATAATATGGCACGTCTTATTTTCTTTCACACCGGGTAAGTTTTTTCCAAATTCCTTGAATAAAAGTCGAAATCATAATTCATAACCAACATTTTCCGAAAAGTCCGAATGAAATTAATGTAAAAGGAGTTTGACCTGATCTTGATAACCAGACGAAGGTACATTGTTTCCTTCCTTCCACAACAAGCAGGAGCTCTTGTCCGTTCTAAATTTCTAACTTCTTTTCAATATTTGCTGATAGTATTGTTTCGGCCGAGTAAATCCAAATGAAAATGAGAATAATTTGGAAATATACTCGTGCATGTTTAGTGAAAGTCTCACGAATATAGCTCCAGGGTGAGCGGAGATATTTAGATTGAAGTCAGCAGTCTTTTTTTCTGCCATGCCATGGCAAAAATTTATGCTTAAACTCAACCTTCGAATTATCTGTCTCCTTTTTCTCCCAGCTCCCCTAATTACTGTTCCCGTAGATTTTCTGGTTCAGACTGCAGATGGGGAGCAATTGTTTCGAATCACCTTACTTTTGTCATATGCCCATTCTTTGCACTGAGCACATGAGGTTCGGTTCTCCACGACTTAGCAGTTGCTAGATATAGAGGAAAAGAGAGTATTGTTGTACAGGGGATCTATAAAGTTTCTTTACAACTTCAAACCTAAATAAAAATTTAACGAAAAGCATTACAGTTAAACGGTTTACTGCATCATGAAGTCCATCTCTCAAACTTTTATTTGCAATAAGCACACAAAAATTAGTGCAACTGTATGTGGGCGCCTCTCGTTGCACGCAGGACATCAAGTTGATATTCGATTTCTCTCCATGTTCGGGTTAACATTTCGACATCTACGGTGTCGATAACAGCCGAAATGCTGTTCTTCAAGTCCTCAATACTGTTCACTTTTGTACGGTACTCTTCCGCATAATCCCATAGGAAGAAATCCAAGGGGATTATGTCCAGTGAATGTGGGGGCCACGGAATTTTCATTTCACTTCACCTAAAACTGAAAATTAAAAAGTGAAGTAAATAAATACAAAAATGCATGCCAATAAAAACTTTAAGAGATGGACTTTATGATGCAATAAACCGTTTAACTGTAAGTCTTTTTGTTAAATTTTAATTTAGGTTTGAAGTTGTAAAGGAACTTCATGGACACCCTGAATATCTTTCACTAAATGATAACCAAGAGAAACTTAGTCAAGAAATTGAGCGGTTCGAAAAACCTTATTTCTCAAGATTCATGTGTTTGTGGGGATTCATAGCAAAATGATCCAAGCATTGCTTCATAGTCGATAAATTAACATAATTTTTTAAAGCTTCAAGATATATACATAATATGCAATGATAAGATCAGAACGAGAGAGAAATACGTGGCCAGATTCACAGAACTACTGATCATAGTGTGATTTCCCCCGTTTGTTTCTTTCGATGAAAAGTATTCTTGCTGGGATTGGATTCGTGAGATCGGTTGTTCAATGCCTGCGCGTATGAGCTACAATCGTAACTTACTATGGTTATAATCCTGATTTAATATTTATGGTTCGTGTCGGGTACGATGGGTCGTAACTCTTAGTGCACCAAATGTTCCCTGAGACTTGTCAAAGCAGATCATGATTTCCTTTGCAGTTTTTTTTTCCCTGATCTAATAATGCGCAAGATTTTAAAGGGTTCAACGCCAGCAGATGTGATACGCTTGGACGTGAAACGAATCTGTTGCTGTCATTACTTTCTGATCCAAGGATCTTCTTGTCCAAATAACTGTGAAGTGTGGGCTATCAGTATTCAAGAAATTCTCCTCTTGTGGTACGAACACTTTTTTATGATGACTTTTAGCCAACTGAACTTAATTTTAGCGATGATTATGGGAACGACGCAACGTACCTCCGACCCATGGTGCCCCATTTTAAAATGACTCCCTCGAAACTTGGAGGTTGAGAACTTAGAAACATAGGATTGCGCAGGTGATGTGAGCCTTTACACGCAGCGCCCTCCATTGCTTCGGAGAAAAAAAAAAAGCTTAAGTTACAGACCCAAAAAAAGTGACCCATGGTGCCCCACCCTCCTCTACCATTGCATTTTTTTTTACCAGTCTTCCCTGGGCGACATTCACGAAAGTTTCAATTGAATTGGTCGTTCAGAATCAGAGTGACAATTTTTTTTCTGCGCGATGCCAAATTAGCGATTGTGACAGTGTGTTCACCCTGGATGCTTGCCCCGCGCATTATACGACTTGCCTTACTCCAGTTCAACAGAGCAGGCAAAATTAAACACAAAGACCGAAAAATAATGTTACTCGGGTTCTTACCGACACGTTTAATCGAAATTTAAAGGGAAACGACCCATTTGTTGGATGCGAAACCCTTAAAATTTCCTGTTGCCTCTTTTAGTGTTCCATCTACACTCTTGAAAATTTTTTATGTCACATGACGTTACAGCCAACATGTACTAGTTTTCCGAAAATATCAATGAAAATGGTTGTTTAGAGCATGAGTAAAACTTTTATTTTCCTGCGATTCAAAAAAATCGAGAGTTCGCCTGTTCAACTGAGCTAAGTCCCACCGTAAACGAAGGAAGCATCCGATGTGTGCACACACTCACTCACTAATTTGACATTCAGGTCCTGAACAATCAATTTTATTGATTTATTGGGAAAACTATTAGGTTTGGGAAAAAGTATCCGGAACTTTTTGTGGGTTAAGCTTGAGGGGTTCGTGCCGCGCCGCCTAAGCTTGTTCTGTGGCTATGTTATATATGAAAAAAAAGACGCTGAAAAGATCTGTAAAATTTTGTATATGCCGTGTATAGCTTTCAGGCAAAAGTTTTCCGGCTCGATTGAAAAATGCGGCTCGACGACCACATCCGTCATTGCTTACTTCCCCAGTTCGATTCGCTGTCAGCTTTGTTTCTCGAACAATCTCGATTCGGATATCCATTTGGTCCGACTGCCTCCGAAATTCAAATTCGTGTTGTTGGCCATACTGTTGATTCGGGGATGACCTTGCATCATATGTCCATGTCGATCGGCCATGGTTAACCACCGTTTGAATCTCACATCTTCCCATAAACTCTGCACGTAATGCATCATAAAGATTCCGACATAACTCCAGCACGATATCCGGAAACTCTGTTGGACTGGAGGCGGCATCCTAAGTCTACATGGACGACAGCTAATTTCATTTTCCATGGGGAAATGATGCTTCGAAAACAACAAAAGGGCANTTGCACCATCGGACTACTACCTATTCAGGTCGCTGGACAACTTCATGTGCAAGAAGCAGTTCCCGAACGAAGGTGCACTCAAAAACGCACTTGGTGGTTTCTTTGGCTCACGGGATGCGGTGTTTTGGGAGAGAGGAATCGATTCTCTTAAGGAAAGATGGGAAAAAGTTATAGATTGTGAGGGAGATTATTTTGATTGATAATGTTTGCTGCATGAAAAGTTACAGGGGGTCAAAGATATGAGTCGAAAAGTTCCGGATACTTTTTCCCAGACCTAATATCTTCACATATTGGATCTGGGACTTTGTATATTTTCTGATATATTCAGTGGCGCTTTGTCTGCAGGGTCACTCAGTATATATCTACATATGGCATAAATACACCATTAAAAAAAAAACAGCAGTGGAGGGGTAACGGACGGGACGATCACTTCCATCTTTCCTCAATCGTCCTATCGATACTCCTATACAATTCATATCCTAATTCAAGGGGAACTAAGAGACCTTCCAACCATAAGAAAATCGTCGTGATCGGTGCACGGAACTTCGAGCGATGAATGAGGAAAGAGAGGGCAATATCCACTCAAGCTCGGGGAGAGCGCTGTTTTTTCTTGGAATGGTGTACTTCGTCAAAAAATATATACAGGGTGAGTCAAAAGTCCTGCCCACCCTTTGAACGTGGATAACTTCTCAACGCTTGATCTCATCGAGATACTGTTTTCATCATTCGAAAGAATAGACCATTCTGTATCGAATGGAGGGTTTTTGCAATTTTTTTGCTAATGGTGTCATTCGGAAATTAAATTCCTAATCTGGTGGTTATACAAAGGCATGTGAAAACACGCTTGCGGCACCACATCCGATCATCTGTTCGAGTGTGAGTTATTGTCTTGGCTGGGATCGATTCCAATTCATCGAGAATTGAGACAAGTGGCGATAAACGATTGACCATTGATGAACGATTTTCAAAAGTTCGGCTTTACTCCGAATGTGACGGAAACCGCTAGACAACTCAGGACGAAATTCATCGGAGAAACTGTCAGCCACAAGTTGTTCGCACGTTTCAACTCAAATGTTAGCAGGACAGGAAACGTAGCAGACCTTCTCAATCTGGACACCCCGACAGTCGAACAGAAAATTAGACACCGTGCTGCACGCATGTTTTTATATGCCAATGCATTTATATGACGCAATAATAGGAAATTCATTTCCGAAGGATACCATTGGAAAAATAATGCAAAAATCGTTGCACATATATATAATTGTCTTGCATTTCGAATAGTGAAAACTGCACCTCCGTGAGATCAAGCGTTAAGTTAACGTTTAAAAGGTGGGCAGGACTTTTGACTCACCCTGTACAATCGGTATGTTTCTTTTTCAAACCACATGATTTTTAATGGGAAAACCATCGCACCTCCGGCGTTTTGGCTACATGCTTTACATATTTTTGTGAACGTTGTCCATGACAGTAGAGGAGATGCCCCTATGTATATGATGTTCCATGTGCTCATTTCATCATAACATACTCTTTTTCAGGTGCTGATGTTATTATCACATACTTCACTCCCATGATATTGAACTGGCTGGCTGAGAAGTGAACTCCAAGAAATGGACAATTAAATAGCTGATTAAAGGAAACGCTTTGCAAACAACCACTCTGGGAGACATATATTTTTAAGAAGACAAAGTCTAATAAGAGACAAGAGCAATATCACAGGACAAGTGCAAGTTTTGCTATCAAAGTTTCTCTTTTTCTTTCTTCTTCATCCACCCTAGAAAATGAGAAGCAGCAAAAACCTAAGACATGCATGGCATGGATGAAACAATGAGCTGAACAAATGAGATAAAACATGAGGACATTCTGAAATGTTCCCATCCTATAAGGTCCAGCTAATGAGAGTTGATGATTTTAAATGAAATGATGTAAAAATCCATAGGAAATGAATCAATACTGGCCATTGCACAATGTCCAAAATGACAGCACAAGAATAAATGTCAACATAATGATGGTACTGAAAATGTACTCAAGATTATTTTGTAAGTACTGTGTAATGATACCAGAACAAGTAATATGTGATAATGCCCAATAACCTTCTCCTATAGAGCCATTGATTCCCTGCTGTACTGTACATATTACATTTTGACATTGCCATGGAATGTCATGAAAGCACTATGTTTGGAGAAATCAAAAATTGTCATCATCATCATGGTGGATAGAATTAAGTCTTTTTGAAAGCCCTGCTGTGTGTGTGGAGAGAAGCGATTCCACTCCAGTTTCTCCTATTGCCATCAAGGGGTGCATTGTAGCCCGCAAGGAATTGAAGAGGGTTGGAAAGAGGATTTCTTGCTGTGCCAGCAGTTGCTTTGTTCTGTACCTCTCCTGGAAATCATAGCAGAGAACATGAAATTTTCA